>JACCIY010000632.1:0-43697 GCA_025506505.1 Flaveria sonorensis
AACACTTTTATTTTCTTTATGGTATTACTTTTCAAATATTATTAACAGTCCCGCCATAACTTTTTTCACACTTTTGCTCCTCCACCGCAACACGGAGTATTTATACTAATTAATCTTAAGTTGCTAAGCTTTGATTTCATTAGATCAATGATGGTAGTTGATGGCGGTAGAATAATGTTCCATCCACTTTGTGTAGCACAGCCACATATTAAATTTAGAGTTTCAAATAAAAAGGCCAAAAAAATGTTCAATTTAAATTACATAGCATTCACAATAGCTTCCACGATTCTATCTATATCGAATCTCTTAAGAATAGCTTATATATTCATGATTCATCTTGATGTATCCTTAAATTAGGGACACATATATATAAATCTTCATTTTTATTCTTATATACATTTCTCATCTTTAAATTTTTATGGAAAAATAAAGTGAATCCTTAAATTTAGGGACACACTACTCAATTTTCATAATTATTAATATACTAGGTTATAACCCCGTGTATTACACGGTTAAATAAAAATAAAAGTTAACGAAAAGCTGAGAAATACAAAACCTATTTTGATATAAGATATAACTAAAATTATATGTGAGTAGAACTTTAGTTAATAAAATATTTTTATTACATTTTTAAACTTTCAATTTAAAAATTGTTTTTAACTCTCGATTTAGAATATATTAAGAGACATTCGTTCTAAGAATATTGTTTTTAAAAAATATCATTTTAATAAAAATCTCATTTTAATAAAAATCTCATTATTTCAAAACAATAGGTTTTAGCTATTTTTGTTTTATGAATAATTTTTCGTATTTATAAAAATTTTCGGTGACAAAATATCATTTTATAAATATTTTATTTTAAAACTCCGGCTTTCAATTATTTTTTTTTAATGTTTATTGAAAAATATTTTCATATAAAACCTTTATTTAAAAAAAGATCGGTTTTAGAACATTTTATATGTGTAGAAAGATACGTTGTTAAAAAAAATAGTTTCTAAAAATCTTTCTTTTTCAAAAATTATATTTTTTAATCAAAAAGTTTAGTTTTTAATTAATAAAAAAATATGCTTTATAAAAATATGGATTTTAGAAAATTTTGAAAATTTTAAAATGAGAGAGAGAGAGAGAATGAGAGAGATAATAGTGTGTGTGAGAGAAAGATAATTTAGCAATTAGTTATTTAGTTTTTTAAAAATTGATAAATAATTTGAACAGAAAAATAAATGATAGAATTAATGTGATGGTGACATGTGTCCACACAATATAATAATTTATAAGTGTATATATATATTGTAAGTAGTTATAAGTGAAAGAAAAATAAACAATTATTATAAACGAATAAACAAGTATTTTTAAATTTTATAAGGAATAGATATGAGCAATGAGTTGTGAAAAAATAACTAAATTTTAGAAATATGCGTAAATTTAGTTATATTGTAAGAATGAGAATGTAAAAGTTATTCTGAATGCTCTTGGGTCATGTGATATACTCATGTGAGTGAAAGCGGTACACCTCTGTAAGTTAAAGGGTGTGCAATTTATTACTCATATTTAAAATGTATATAATTCAAATTACAAAACGTAAATTAAACATGAATAAATAAATAATAAATTTCATACTGATTAAAAAGAAAACTACATAATGATTTGAAAACTAGAAAATAAAAAAAAATAGAAATACTAAAATCTTGATTTTTTTTTGAACGACAAATATGCAACCTTGTTTCGGATGATATATGTTATTTAAATCGGGCTCACCTATTGTTCCATTGTTTTTTTGGGCTTCTAAAAACGCACCTCTCGGACCTTGAACATGGGAGATGTCACCTGGAGAGAATTTTGAAGTCATTCTTCTCTTCTTTGCTTTTCTCTTGTCTAACATCTCATTCGTCATCAAGTTAGACGCTTACATTTCCTCATTCATTTGTTGTCCAATGGCATCATGTATTTTTTGGGCTTCTAAAAACGCACCTCTCGGACCTTGAACGTGGGAGATGTCACCTGGAGAGAATTTGAAGTCGTCCTTCTCTTCTTTGCTTTTCCTCTTGTCTGACATCTCATTCGTCATCAAGTTAGACGCTTACATTTCGTCATTCATTTGTTGTCCAATGGCGTCATGTTGGTTATAGTGTTTGACCTAGAATCTCTCTTTTGCTCTTTTCTTTCCTATAGGACGTGACGTTTGTTCCACGTCCTACAGTGTGTCGTTTTTAAACGGATTGTTTGGATTGCTTGGATTCATTTTTGTTGTGAAAGTGAACATCTTGGGTTTTATTAACAAAATGTTGGATGCTAGTATGATTTTTGGTATAATTATGTTATAAAGAAAGTGTATATTGGTGTATTTTTTTTTTTAAAACAAAACTTCAAACTTAACGCTCAAATAAGGAGCCGTTAGGCTCAAACGGTCAAAAAGTTAACCCCCCCCCCCCTCCCAAAATTCTCACCCGTGGCTTTTTTCACGCAAAACTCACCACGTCACCCCCTCTGACGCAATGGGCAGTGTTCCACAGTGTTATTGCTTGTGGGTGGCCCTAACATCAGATATACCATTTTTCTTAGGACATAAACTATACAGTATAGAGCTTTTGGTAGAAAATGTTAAGTTTACATTGCTGTTGTACATGCCTTTATATAGGCCTTTACATAGGAGAGAAGAAGCATAATTACAGGAGAAGATTATGGTACAATTAAAGCTATTTATTGACTGAATAATTTAGATCCTAAGTTTGAGCATTTTCCTTAATACGCCCTTGTAAGATGGAGGATCCATCGGAGACACCAATCTTGGAGCGATTGTGCAGAAATTGTGACCGTGATAGAGGCTTGGTTAACATATCAGCAAGTTGATCTTTGGAATTGATGTGAAGAACACGGAGAAGGCTAGCTGTAACTTGTTCCTAAACAAAATGATAGTCAAGAGCAACATGCTTCATTCGTGAGTGATAAACTGGATTTGCACAAAGATACGTGGCACCTGTGTTATCGCAAAACAGAGTCGGTGTTCTAGTGATTGTTATGCCAAGTTCCTTCAACAGGTTTTTAAGCCAGGTAAGTTCAGCAACAACATTGGCTAGCGCCTTGTACTCGGCTTCGGTGGAGGACCTAGATACTGTCTTTTGTCGTGTGGATCTCTATGAAATGATATTAGTGCCAAGGAATAGAAGATAAGCTGTGGTAGACCGACCTGCGTTATTTGTACCCCCCCAACCAGAATCTGAGAAAGCCGAGAGTGTGAGAGGAGAATTACGATTGAGGAAGAGACCATGATGAATGGTGCATTTGAGACAGCGGAGAACACTTTGCGGGCTTGCCAATGGGCTTGACGTGGATTATGCATGAATTGAGATAAGTTGTTAATTGCAAAGGAGATGTCAGGACGGGTGAAAGCTAAATATTAGAGAGAACCAATGAGCTTGCGATACGGGGTAGTATCAACCGAGGGAGAAGGATCATCTGCACACAAGGGGTCGGCTGTACCAAGAGGAGTAGTGACTTCTTTGGCGCCATCCATATAAAATTGATGCAAGATGTCCTGAAGATATCTATGCTGAGATAGAAAAAAGCCCTTTGGGAGTGGGAATGACTTCGATACCTAAGAAATGGTGAAGCATCCCAAGGTCTTTGACCTAGAATTTTTCGCTCAAGGATCGGATAAATTGTTCAAGAAACTCTGGTTGATTTCTCGTAAGCACAATGTCATCGACATAGACCATGAAGTAACAAATAGTATTATGGTGATTATAGACAAATAAAGATGCATCAGAATAGGACTTTTGGAAACCAAGATAAAGAAGAAGTTTGTAAGCTCATTATACCAAGCTTGTGGAGCTTGTTTTAGACCGTAGAGAGATTTTTTAAGCTTACAAACATGATTAAGGAATTGAGGATGAATATAACCTGGTGTTTGAGACATGAAGACCTCCTTATAAAGAGTGCCATGTAGGAAGGCGTTGTTGACATCAAGCTAGCGTAGTGGCCAATCTTTCGATAAGGCAATCGAAAGGATGGTGCGAATGATGACGGGTTTCGTAACAGGACTAAAAGTTTCAAAGTAGTCTTTCTCGTACTGTTGATGGAACCCTTTGGCGACTAAACGAGCTTTTTATTTGTCAATGGAGCCATCAGGATTCCTTTTGATTCGGAATACCCATTTGCACCCTATCGGGGTGTGAGATGTGTTGTGAACGAGTTCCCGTGTCCCATTTTGAAAAAGTGCATTAAACTCACTATCCATGGCCCCCGACCACTTTTGATCCTTGAGAGATTGGGTGTGAGAGGTGGGTTCTAGAGTAGGTGGTATAGGGTGGATAGTTGTGGAGTTGACAACATTTGGATTGAAGTACTTGGAGTTGGGTTTGCGATTTCTTTGTGGTCGGTTATTTGTAGGTACGGTGGAGGTATGTGACGTAGATTGGGCCGAGGAGGGAGTTGAAGAGGAGACTGGTGTGAGTGATGGAGTTGGTATGGTTGGGGAGGTGGTGGAAGAATAGAAAGTGGGGGCATTAGAGTCGGTGGGTGTTGGGGTGGGATTAGATTGAGTTGGGGAGGCAACAGAGGGGGATTGGCTAGAAGGAGTTGGTGAGTGGTTTGTGGTCGAAGGCACATGGTGAGTGTGAGATGGCGGTGTTGGCGGTGGGATGTTTGAAGTGTGCAATTTAGAGGATGGCAACAGAAACAAGATTATTACGTAAATGCGAAACAAGTAAGACATCTTGAAGTGTTAACGGGTGGGAAGTAATGGGAATGGATGTATGTTCGACATGAGAGATAGAGAGAGTATTACCGTTTCCTAACACAATTTCATCAGGCCCATCATATTCTGAGAGGGTGTGTAAAAAGGACCGGTCATATGAAGCATGATTTGATGCCCCACTGTCAAACATTGAAAATGGTGTTTGCGACGAGCTTGCCATTGAGGAGTTGATTATCGGGTTGGCATTTTATTGCGTCGCGGTGGAGATGTTGTGGTCCTGTAAGAACCGGGTAATTTTCTTGCAATCTTTAGTGTCATGACCTGTAATGTTGCAAAAATGACAAAAAGAATTATGTTTGTTAGTTCTAAAAGATGAAGCATTGTTGTTGTGTTGTTGGTACCGATTGGGTCTTGGCCCAGAGTTATTGGGCCTATGAGAAAAGCGGGTTTCATTAGGTACATCACGTGAATTGTTTGTCCCAGAATAAGAGGTCCTCCCCTGTTGTCTTTGAGTCAAGTTCATAGTGGAAATCAGAGCAGGAGCAACAACTTTTTCTTCAAGCATGGTTCTTTCATGGTCCACCAGTTTTTTAAACAGGTCAGAGAAGGAGATCGGTATAAACACTACCAACGATAATAATTCTTAGAGGGAAAATTAAATTATTCAAATGTATTTTAAATGTATTCAAATTAGTTAGTCAATATTAGTTAGGTGTAGATCCTTATTTATCTCTTGTATACTCTCTCTAAATTGTTGTAATGCCATTATATATGGTAGTGTAACTCAATGAAAGATTAACTCTTTTCCACAATCAAAATCTCATTCGTATATGGTAATCAGAGCCTAAGGAGCTCCACCGAGCCATCATATTCCGATCTTATTTCTGCCGTATTTTTTTTTCCGATCACCATCCCCATGTCCAAAACCATCATAGAAGTTACATCCCATACCCACTTCCCCATCAAACTCACACCAAATAATTTTCCCGTGTGGCGCAAACAGGTCATGGCCACTCTAATCGGTCTTGGACTCGATGCGTACGTTCAAGGTTCTATCAAGGCTCCCCCCAAAACACTGCCCACCGCCACTACTCAGCCAAACCCGGACTATCTTCTCTGGTTTCATCAAGACCAGATCCTTCTCAGTGCATTACTCGGCAGTTGCTCCGACCAAATCCAGCATGTTATCTCCTCCGCAGACACATCGTTTCAGGCCTTCGAACTACTGTCCACTAGCTACGTGAGAAATTCCCGCTCTCGTATCATTTCGCTGAAGTCTCGTCTTGCTCACAACCCCAAAGGTTCCCGCTCTGTCGCTGAGTTCTTACATGAGATGAAGACCATAGCCGACGATCTTGCATTAGCCCAAAGTCCGATCTCCGATGAGGATCTTGTAGTTCATGTCCTTGGCCAACTTGGAGAAGACTTCTCTGTTGTCACTGCTGCTCTAAAAATGAGAGATACTCCAATTAAATTTCCTGATCTCTTTAATAAATTAGTGGATCACGAACGTTCTCTAAAAGATGCTTCACTTGCTACTCCTACCATTGCAACAGTTAACCAAACAACCATGAAGCCCTCTCGGCCCACTGCAAACAGGCCCAACTCAGATGCTCGTGGCCCAAGTCGCTTTGCTACTGCTAGTCCACGCAATGCTCGCGCAACAGGAAATCAAACTGGGAATTTTAATTTCCCACGTGATAATAGAAACTCACTTTATTGTCAATATTGTTCTATTCCAGGTCACGACACTAAAGATTGCAGGAAGTTAGCTCGGTTTCTCAAAGACAACAATATCACAATATCCATGATCCCGCCAAGCTCTCCAATGGTAAACATATCATCGGCTCGATCCACTTCTCCAACACAAGCTTGGATGTTTGATAGTGGTGCCTCTCATCATGTGGCTTCGGACCGCTCGGCATTATATACCATATCCGATTATGGAGGTCCCGATGAAATCATATTAGGCAATGGTAAAACTCTCCCTATTACTCACCCCGGCCACACTACACTATCCGCTTCCACGTGTCCATTACATCTAAATAACGTTCTTTGTGTTCCTCATTTACGTAATAATCTTATTTCAATTGCTAAACTTTGCAAAACCAATAATGTTTCTGTTGAATTTTTTCCTTATCATTTTATTGTTAAGGATCTTCGCACGGGTCTCATGCGGGGAACGAACATTGATGATATCTACTATGCTGCTACTCAGTCTCTTCTCAATCTTCCACACATTCACTCCACCACTACTTCAACCGAGTCACTCTTATCATGGCATCACAAGTTAGGGCATCCGTCGATACAAGTTCTCAAGTTTCTACTTTGGCAATTAGGCGTTACTTTCAATAAAATGTCGTCTTTTTCATTTCATTGTGATGCATGTTCTATTAATAAAAGCCATAAATTGCCATTTGGTACAAATTCTTTCACTGTTACCAAACCACTTGAACTTGTTTATTCGGATGTTTGGGGCCCGGTCACCAAATCAAATGATGGTTACACTTACTATGTAACTTTCGTTGATTATTTTTCCAAATACACATGGCTTTATTCAATGAAACGTAAATCGGATGTATCTACCTTATTTCCTCAATTTAAAATCTTAGTTGAAAAATATTTTAACACATCATTTGTTTCCTTATTCACCGATAATGGCGGTGAATATATTGGACTTATTCCATACCTCCAACAACATGGAATTTCCCATTTCACTAATCCACCGCACATCCCGGAACAAAACGGTGTAGCCGAACGCCGTCATAGACACATAGTCGAAACGGGTTTATCTCTTCTTCATCATGCTCAACTTCCGCTCACCTTTTGGACTCATGCATTCCAAACCGTGTTTTATCTCATTAATCGTCTACCTACACCCATACTTGATCTTAAATCTCCTTTCGACAAGTTATACAACAATTCACCATCTTATCTTAAGCTCAAACCGTTTGGTTGCCTATGTTTCCCATGGTTGCGACCTTACATGTCCTCCAAGCTTCAACCACGTTCAATCAAATGCATTTTTCTCGGCTATTCCGTCTCGAAGTCAGCATACAAATGCTATGATCCGGGCTCTCACCGGCTCTATCACTCTCGACATGTTCAATTTGTGGAGCATATTTTCCCAAATAAAACTGAAACCTCCTCGGTTATACCCCTCCCACATGCTGACTCCTTTTTGCATTTTGACAACATCAAACCTACTAATGGCCCTTGCTCTTCTTCTCATCCTACCAATGACACTACACATCCTACATCATATTCCATCACCTCCTCACATATCACTCCACCTTCATCAATTTACATTTCACCTAATTCACTCAATCATTCGGTTCAGCACATGGCCCCCACTCACCTACTTTCAATCCAACAATCTCAAACCATAAACCCCACTAACTCTGCTGCGGTCCAACCATCAGACTCCATTTCCCCTTCAACTTCTTTACATCCATCCCACTCTCATTCATCCTCCTCCACTCAAGCCCATAGTCAATCCACCACCTTATCATCCCCAGTTGCTATGCAATTTTTATCAAATTCACCAAACACTTCATCACC
Organism: Flaveria sonorensis; assembly: GCA_025506505.1. NCBI lineage: Eukaryota > Viridiplantae > Streptophyta > Magnoliopsida > Asterales > Asteraceae > Flaveria > Flaveria sonorensis. The sequence continues at coordinate 8,258 of JACCIY010000632.1, forward strand.
AACAAACTATGGTTCGAAACAATCTGTGACATCCTCTCACACTACCTCAAACGTCTCCAACATATCTCCACCCTCTTCCCACCCTCGAAAACGCAAACCCAACCCCAAATACTTCAACAACAATTTCGTAAATGCCACCACGATTCATCCGCTTCCGCCAACACTTGAACCATCCACCCGTAAACAAGCCTTAAAAGATCCAAAATGGCGCCATGCCATGGATTTAGAGTTCAACGCTCTCATTCAAAATCATACGTGGGAACTCATTCCACCCACATCTCAAACATCCATTGGTTGCAAATGGGTGTTTCGCATCAAAAGCCATCCAGATGGTTCCATCGCCAAATATAAGGCCCAACTTGTGGCTAAAGGCTTCCTTCAACAATATGGTAAGGACTACTTTGACACCTTTAGCCCGGTTACGAAGCCCGTCACCATTCGCACTATTCTTTCCATTGCTCTATCCAAAAATTGGCCTCTTCGTCAACTTGATGTCAATAACGCGTTTCTTCATGGGACACTTCATGAGGATGTCTATATGATTCAACCTCCGGGATATGAGAACTCCCAATTTCCGAATCATATTTGCAAACTAAAAAAATCCTTATATGGTCTCAAGCAAGCTCCACGAGCTTGGTATCTTGAACTCGCTACCTTTCTTCTCCAATTCAGTTTCAAAAAAGCCTTAGCCGATGCTTCTCTCTTCATCTACCAACACACTCACATTACATGCTATTTCATGGTCTATGTCGATGACATTGTCCTCATGGGAAACAATCACGCCTTTCTTGATAAATTTGTCACTGCTCTAAGTAATAAATTTTCAATTAAAGATCTTGGCCCTCTTCATCATTTTCTTGGTGTTGAGGTTATATCCACTCCTACGAGTCTCTTTCTATCATAACACCGACACATTCAAGATGTCCTAAATCAATTCAAAATGGAGGGTGCCAAGGATGTCATAACCCCACTCAGTGCCACAGAACCCTTGGTCCTCCATGATTCGTCACCCACAGTCGATGCAACTCCATATCGTCGACTTGTTGGGTCTCTTCAATATTTAGCCTTTACTCGTCCCGACATCTCCTTTGCTATTAATAAACTCTCTCAATTCATGCATGCTCCACGTCAATCCCATTGGCAAGCTCTTAAACGCGTTCTCCGGTATCTTAAAGGTACTATCCATCATGGTCTCTTTCTCAATCGCCATTCTCCTCTTACGCTCTCGGTCTTTTTAGATTCGGATTGGGGTGGTGTTAATGATGTCGGTCGATCTACTACAACTTATTTATTATAACTTGGCGCCAATGTTATATCCTGGAAATCCACGAGACAAAAGTCCGTTTCTCGCTCTTCCACCGAAGCGGAGTACAAAGCTATAGCAAATGCCTCGGCGGAATTACTTTGGATTAAAAACTTACTGCAAGAACTTGGAATTTCTATTTCTACCACACCTACATTGTTTTATGACAACACCGGCGCCACGTACTTGTGTGCAAACCCGATCTATCATTCACGCATGAAGCACGTCGCACTCGATTATCACTTTGTACCGGAACAAGTCACGGCCGGTCAACTTCGCGTATTTCATGTACACTCACAAGACCAACTTGCTGACATGCTGACAAAGCCTCTTTCTCGGGCACCATTTCTTCATAATCGTTCCAAGATTGGTGTATCCGACGGATCCTCCATCTTGCGGGGGCGTATAAACACTACCCACAATAATAATTCTTAGAGGGAAAATTAAATTATTTAAATGTATTCAAATTAGTTAGTCAATATTAGTTAGGTGTAGATCCTTATTTATCTCCTGTATACTCTCTCTAAGTTGTTGTAATGCCATTATATATGGTAGTGTAATTCAATGAAAGATTAACTTTTTTTCACAATCAAAATCTCATTCGTATAATCGGTTTGTCCCTCATCTTCACAGCTGCCGTCATCGGCTTGTAGTCATCTCCCAAATGGGTGATGATGTGAACGACTAGGTCATCTTAATCGACCGGTTTTCATGCTAGGGCTAACTCATCAGCAATTGCTTTCATTTCTCGAAGATAATCTGTAACAGGTTTATTCCCCTTGGTAGTTGTTGCGAGTTTTGAACGGAGCGAAATAATACGGGACCGAGATACTCCAGTGAAGCTCTCGGTGAGACGTTTGAATAGCTCGAGGGAGGTGTCAGCGGATGACACGATGGGTAAATGGTGGCTGAGTAACTGTCGAGCAGAGCACCCAGAAGAATCTGGTCTTGCTGAAACCATAGCCGGTATGTGGGGTTGGGTTTTCCGTCAAGGACATTTGGTGGTGGTTCGGTTTGACCGTCGACAAACTGTTCTAGTTCGAGACCAGTGAGGGTTGACAGGACTTGCTTTTACCATGATGTGAAATTGTCGGAGTTGAGTTGGATTGGAAAATGGGCATGAGTGGAAAGTGTTACGACAGATGTGGCCATGGCTGATCGGAAAAGAAAATGGGTGTGGATCGGAGATGAACTCGGAGGAGCCTTTGTTACCGCTCTGATACCATATACAGTATAGAGCTTTTGGTAGAAAATGTTGAGTTTACATTGCTGCTGTACATGATTTTATATAGGCCTTTACATAGTAGAGAAGAAAGATTATGGTACAATTAAAGCTATATATTGATTGAATAATTTAGATCCTAAGTTTGAGCATTTTCCTTAATACAAACTACTATCTATATGAACCACATGTGATCATAATCAGTGGCTGATCTTGAACACTCCCGTACCGAGAGGGGGGGGGGGCGAAATTAATTTTTTTATGGGCGACGAACTCGATATTTATATAAAAATTCACACTACTGGGTCAAAAATTTAAAAGTCTAATGCTTTATATTTGATCTCCAACGCACATTATACGCTAAAACTTGGGTATTACGGCATGCATAAGATGAACTATATATTGATAACTCAAGAATCACATTTTTTTCCCACGACAGTTTCAGACAATTCTCACCACTTGCTTGTCATTTTTAACCGAGTCATCTAATGAGGTGTGTTTCACGCGATATGATGCACTTTCAAGGGCATCGAGGATGCAATCAATTTAGCATTAGACATGCATGAATATATGTTCACTTCAAAATATCAACAACAATTTGTTGTTGAAAAATATTTAGACATAAGTTAACATAGAAGCCATGACAAAAGATATGAATACCAAGAAAGTGAGGCCGTGTTCCAAAACCTTTTACTATAATTATCACATAGTACAGTTTTATATATGAAATATTTTATGGCAATATTTTCATTAACATATAAGAAACCGTAGGATCACAATACCTCATGCGTAAACACCCATAGAAGAGTAAGTTTCGTAACTAACAAACCATGTGGCTAGGGTATAAACGAGACAAGCCGAGCCCAAGCTCACCTAAGTTCAAATTCGGCTAGTTTGAAGCTTAAAGTTTAAAGTTTGAGCTCGAATCGTTTATTATGTATCCAACATTTAATTTTTTGTTTTAGGAAAATTCATTCATAGTAGCCAAGTTTTTTTAAAATATTCCAATATTGATACTGATGCTATTTTAATTGAAAAATCACTCAACTTTCATTATTTGTTCTAATGTCGTGAAATTTGGGTGTAATATGCATCTTAAACAGTAATTGCCACGTAGCTGCAAGTCCGCAACGCTTTACGCTTATGATAAAGAAAGAATCGTTGGGGTAACTCGACCAAGGAGAAAAGACCTCATGTAGTCATGTGGGTGGGGTTATGTGTGTTGGAGACGAAATGAATGCAGTTGATTCCATGGAGGACAAAAATATGTAGATTTAGTAGTGAATTAAAAAAATAGGAAATTTGATAGCTATTAATGAGTTTTCTCTTTGTTTATAAGTAAATATAAGTCGTTTTATATAAATTGGTATTTATATATCACAATTATTATATTAATTAGTTACATTTAGCGCAATTTCATATATAACATTATTATAAAATAAATTATGTATTTATTATTATTAACTTATATAAAGTATAATTGTTCAGGCTAGCGAGCTTATCAAGCTCGATACATGTAACATGATGCTTGGATTCCAGCCCGTTTAATCTCTATTTGTTTGAGCTTTTAGCAAACTGATCCCAAATAATTTACATTCATCTCGATTCTAGACTTGTTTAAGCCCCATATTTTACTACAGTCAAATAGCTTTCTTAAGAGTTGAGGCAACATAAAGATCATTTAGAACATATCACATGATTAGGGTAGGTTATATATAAGCTTTCACAAGTCTCCACAAAATAATAATAAGCAACATAAAAACCATTTAGAAAATATCACATAAAGACCATTCAGAAACTTGCTACAGGGATTAGTCGGATCAGGAGAATAGGGACCATCAACTAGGTAGCAAATAAATTTAAGTATTTGAATTCCAAAGTTGGAATAGTCTAGTAGTTTTGCAAGACATGTTACGAAATTAATACCTTTTTAGAAAATACATAAGAACAAAAATAAGTAGTTATTGTTGTGTAGCTGAGTCTTTTTTTTTAAACAGTCTATCTATTTAAAGTGATAAAAGTATTGTTGACTTATATCCTATTCTACTCGGATCTCATTAACAGATATTAACTGGGTTTGGTTATAATCATGGTTATGATATCCTTACGATGTAAACTTTTTCTTACTTTTGTGTAAGGGTTTCAATTGTATACGAGTCAAGTTAAACCTGTGTTAGTCTTAGCTCGAGTTTAAATCGTTTATTATTTATTATATTTTTAAGTAGTTTAGTTATATATGTATAGTATTTAATTATTTAAAAACCTTTTTATTTTAGTTACACAACAAACATGTCATAGTTAGTTATTTTTAACATGGTTTTATAATAACAATATTCATAATAATAAGATTATTTTAATCATATAAACAATACGCTTGCGAGTCTAATCAAGTTTAATATGTAAAACTTGTACTCGTAAAGGCTTAAAATCGTTTATTAATTTAAGGAGTTTTATTATTATTATTATTATTATATATATATATATATATATATTATATATATATATATTTATTGTTTTTGGAACAACAATGAGTTTTATTTAGTCTAAACTTATTTAAATTTGACTTAGTTTGAGTTTTTTAATTAGCTGAACTTGAGTTGCTGATGATATGTTATACTTATTATGATATGTTATATTTATTTTGTAAGATAAAAAATAGAGTTAATTACATGATTGGTTTCTGTAGTATGCTCATATTACAGTATTGATCTCAACTTTAAGAAATTATATGATTAATCATTATTGTTTATCAAACCGTAACATTATTGGTCACTGGGGTGAATTGGGCGTTAGATTTTTCGGTTAAATTTTTTGAAATGATCATTCTAACCCTTTTAATATTAATTAATATTATTTTTGTTATTATTATTATTATTATTATTATTATTATATAATATAATATATGATCATATGGGACCCACATCTCCTTCTTCCCTCATTTCACAACCTGCAACTCACCACCACCGTTGCCAACCACGATCAGTCATCACCATGGCCACCGCGGATCGCCGACTACCATCACCATACCTGAACCACCGTCTTCCATATTTTCCCACAGCCCGACCACCACAATCTGAGTATCCGGCCACCACAATCCGACCACCACAATCCATGGTGTCATCTCCACCACCGGTGTCCGATCACCACAATCCGACCACCACCAACATCATCGAACCAACAACCGTCACCGTTGACCTTCGCCCGTCACTTAACCACCAACATCACCGTGACTTAACCACCACCGGAATCCCTAATTTGGTCTGAATCTACCACCAAAGTCAACCATCGAGCACCACCTTCGCCATACCACCATCAACATCAAACGACCACCAAGCCACCACCGTCACCCATGCCTAACCACCACTGTCACCATTGTCGGCCACCCCGCCAATCACCTACAAAACACAAATCGAACTGGAGGGGATGAGTGGAGATGGTTGGTGGTCGCGGTGGCTGGCGGTGACGTGTGCCAACGATGGTGGCAGTGGTGTGTGTCGGTAGTGGTAGTCTGGGTTGAGTAAAGATGGAGGGGATGAACGGGAGTTTTTTTCTAAAATTATGTAGTTGGTAATTTTATTTTTAAAATAATGTAGTTGGTAAAATATTTATTAAAATCGTGTAGTTTTGATTTTTTTTTGTTTCTTACTCCTATTATTATTTGTTACTTATTAAATGGTATTTAATACTTATAGGATAATATTTTTAAATTTTAAAAACAGTTTTTTTTAAATTAATTTTTTTATGGTCTTTCTGAAGTTCTTTTTGAGGTTTTTTCTAAAAATCTAAGAATCTTTTCTAAATTATTAGATTATAGTATTAATTTAGAAATGTTAGATTATGTACAAAGTATAATATCTATAAGAACGTTTTCTAAATTGTTAAAGTGTCTAATAGAAACAATAAAAAACAAATGGAACTTAAATAAAATTATATTACATCTCCAATTAAAATATTGCATGAAATAAAATATAATTATATTAATACAATAATCTAACATTTGGATTATTTTCTTATAGTTTTAGAAAAAAACTTAAAAAAATTTCTGGAAAATTATAAAAAAAGTTCAATTTAAATAAAAACTAATTTTTAAAATTTAAAGATATTATCCTATAAGTATAAAAAAATATTTAAATAAGTAGCCAATAATATAAAAGTGAGAAACAAATTTTTTTTAAACTACAATATTTTGGTAAATATTTTACCAATTACACCATTTTGATAAATAAGTTTTTAAACTACATTATTTGGAGAAAAAACTCCTAGTGGTGACTTATAAGACAGTTGGGGAAGAAGATAGGGTGGGGTGGAACACACTCTATTTAATGATTAAAATGTTTTAATTTTTTAAATATAAGGGGTATTTGGTTATTTCATATTCATTTAACTGAAAAATTTAATGTCCATCCATCTCAATGACCAATAGTGTTACGGTTTGATAAACAACAAAAACTAATCATGTAATTTTTAAAAGTTAAGACCCATAATACAATATGAGCATACACAGAACAAATCTTGTAATTAACTTTAAAAATTAATAAGTTTTGAATAACTGATTTTGTGCATTATTTTATATTGTTAAATTAAAATGTTAAATAATGATGTTGGTCGGGTTGCTTGAAGAATAAAATTGCAGCACCATGTGGAGACTGAAAGACTGTTGGGTGGGGCCCTTCGTTTGTCTGCATGCAACATACAACGCCAATGCTACCGTCACCATCCAACATAATTATCAATATCAGCCCCTCATCTATTTTATGATGACATTTTCAACCCTCCTTTTCATAATCCCAAATTTTAAATCATTCAAGTTGATCAACAAAATATCATAAGCATTTACATCATAACAATGAAAGTGTCTTTAGTGAATTAAAGGTATCAAGTTTGTGTAGTAGAGGTGCTATTTTTAAATGGTTAATGGTTAAGGTCATATTATAAACAAAATCTGTAAATTTAAGAGTAAGATTATAGATGAGTTAAGTGATTTATGAAAAATAAAAACAACAAAATCATAAAGCATATGAGTTTAACATATTAAATTTAACAGATTGACACGTCAACCAATTTATGACACACCATCCCCTTAGTCCATCGTCTCGTATGACTCGTTTAAATATATGGATAACACGTGTCATGTTCAAGTTACACCTTTTATGTTTGTTTTCATTGAGGTTGGTTATTTTAAACAATTAATGCATGAATTGTGTTCAGATACGCAAATTCAACCCCGACAACTCTAAGCCTTCAAGTCCGTTGAGCTGAAACAACCGTAAAAGAAATGAATATAAAAGTTTTATTAATCTATGCATATATAAATTGATATATAATATTCTAACTTCACTGTTAATATGTTAGTTTGTTTTTTACCAACCGTCTCAAATTTTGGGCGTAACACCCATATCTCAATGCTTACTTTTAGTTCATCATCCCTGGATTTCACAGATCGAGTCAGATTTCACTATATGCGTGTTTGTTAATATCCGCTTCAAACCTAAATAAAGTAATTTTATTATAGTTATTAATAAAAAAGACTTAACTTATTTAGTTACGGTTTAAGCTACTAAATAAACGCATTAATAATAACATATCTAGAAACAATATCATATCCATAAATAGACCGAATAATAAAAATCATACAAAATCTTTTTCTAGATTCATATCCTCAAATATTTGACTTGCATAAACACACACAAAACCATCTCACAATAACAATAACTCAAATAATATTATCACAAGCATAACATTAACAACCAACGCTGAAATTGCGAACCACCACCAACAAGAAGAAAAACAATTGAACAAACCCCTTCATATTCACCCTTCATTCATGAATGAAATTTGATCGAACAACAATCAGAAGCTGCAATAATCATTTCAATTGTAAGCAGAAGGAGATGAATCGGAGATCTGAAGGAGGAACAACCTGCATTGCTACCCGTACAACTCCTTCGACTTCCAGATTCCACCACGCTTCTGTTTCATCTTCGTGTTCAGGTACTCTTCGAATTCGATACAAAACGATCCAAATTTTGCTATAATTTGATGTTTTTTGGTGTAATTGAGGAACGTGAATCTTGATTACTTGTGTTTATGTGAAAATCGGTGTTTGTTTGTGATCCGCGAGTGGATTTTGAGAGGAATTCGATTAGGTTTCAACGTTAATGGCGTTCGTGAATCGTGAAGCTGTAATTTTATGGTGTATTAGCTATTTAGCTTGCAATTTGTTGTCGACATGATGTTGATAAAGTTGTGTATGATTATGCCGATTATTAATTAGCTATTTGTTTTTTTTTTCTTACAAGTTGTGTGGAATGGTAGTTATTATGGCACTTTATTGTGCACTGATGGTATCTGCATTAACTTCAAAAACAGTATGGTTTGAAAAAGACCAAAAGTTTTTGAACTTTGTAGAAGATGGAATAATATCAACAGAAACATTCCAACAACCTACATAAATATCTGTTTTGCCAATTGCTGCACACTACTCATCAACAATTATCTGTTTGAAGTTATCCTCAGTGTTGACTATGGTTGACCTTCAGGCTCCTAGCTCCATGGGCTGACTTAATTGGGGGTGCATGCTGTGAATATATTGTTGTAGTGTTATGTGGTAGTAACAGTAATAAAGAATAAAAATATGTTATGTTAATGCTATACTTAGTTGAAAATCTTGGTTCCACTAATTGCACCCGCATCTAATAGGTGCCTTTGAAGGTTGACGTTGAAGATGACAAACCTCAAACACAGTTATGTCAGATTCTCCTCAACCGCTGCAACTTTAACCTTCTTGTATGTTATCATTTGCAATTTTGTCCATGATCAGGCACCCACATTGTCTTTAGGTTGACATCAAGTAACTTAATGACTCGTGCTACTTCTATCTCCTAGGAAAGAATTTTGGTCTGCATTTTGTTCATTTGAGCGTGAAGTAATACACTACTTTCATAGTTTATCCAAAATGAAATGATGTTTTTGTTGTAGTGACATATGAAGCAATCTTATTCTAGGGTGGACACTAAAGGTTAGGGATGATGGCACTATAGAATTTACATAGCTACTTGAGCATCTGTAGAGATTGGGATATTTGTGGTATATGTACAATTGAAATATACTTACAAGTGCCAAAAAACTTTCACTTTTGGTGATCTGATACCAAGTGATCACCATGGAGAAATAAAGAAAACTTGATGCCTTGTATTTAAACAACCATTGTGGTTGGAAAATTCACTGAACATGCAAAATATGAAAACTTGTAGCAGTATACTTGATTTAGTTTCGAACAAACCATTCTACTTGGCAAATCTTGGGTAATAATGTTCATGTTTTCCAAACACCATGGTTTTATAGGATAAATGTAAGCACAAGATGGGCATGAATTTTGAAACTAGTTCACCCCTTTGTCAAGTGCTTTAATCTGTCTATACTGATTTTATTCTTGTAATTATTATTTCTGTAAGTATGGACTGAATTCTAACTGATTTAATGCAGATCCTGCAATTTCTGGTGGTCCTACGTGGATGAGGAAGAGCCTACCTTGTGTGTGTTTCAAAAAGAAGGGAAATTATGCACGGATATGCGTGAATGTAAGTGCTCTTCAGACAAGTTCAAATATTATTATTATATTCATTGTTCTTATTATATATTTTTAAACAACAAATACTCTCTCTTGTACACTCACTAGTCCTAGCCAGTACGTGAACACACAACCTCTTGATACTGCCTAGCCAGAGACCTACTGATCAAGTTTACATGCGATTATGACACACCAAATAATAGAGGTGGCAATATGGGCAGGGTGGGTAACATGTCAAAACAGGTTCAGGTTGAAATACATTCATGGTGAAATGATGAATGCCTTTTAATTTTATTATCTGTTAATTTAGTTACTTACAACTGTACTTAAATAATTTATAATATTAATTTTAGTGACTAATAGAGTGAAAAACCCAAAGTAAAAAATGAAAGTCAAATATTAACGTGAAATGATAAAATGGATCCATGATTCCCCTGTTTGCATCCCCATGATGCTGAGCTCAAAATCTCTTACAGTTTAGGATGGTCTTGTTTTCATTGTGTATTTGGCAATGTTTCATCATTATTTGCATTTTGGACATTTTAGATCAACGCTGTGTGTAAGCATGCTATGCACGACAGCAATAGTAGCTTTTTAAACCCATGATCAATGCGTGCTTATTTTTACAGGAGGAGAGACTAAGAAGGCTGAAAAACCGGACGAAAGTTTATTTTGATCCTACTTCGCATGAACATCAGGTAATTTAAACACAAAATACACTCAGTTTGATTCACCATTTTGGTCGTAATGTTTATTCCGAGGTGGCAAGTTTAACCCATTTTTATGGAAATGGGTCTATTCAGGTTGTATTAATTGATAACACACCAAACTGGTAAAATATGAAAAAGTTAGCAAAAATGAAATGTATAGCTGATGCTTATGTAGTTCTAGATCTTTTTATCTAAGAAGAATTTATACTATTATGTTAATATTATAGTTCTTCTAATCATATCTAGTACATTAGTTATTTGTAAAATTTATTAAAAAATGGATAAGAAAGTGATGGTGGCCAAGTGGCCCGACTTGTTTTGACCCGCACATAAAAATGAACCGTCTTGACTTGAATCCTGTGTAACCATTTCCCAAACCGCTTGATCCACCCATTTTGCCACCTCTGGACTTCCGTATGAGTACTTTTGCCTCCTTAAAGTTGACAAAAGATTTCAAGCTGCAAACATGACGGCATTTCTGAATTTTTGCAACTGAATTGTTTAATGATAAGCATAATGATAAGTTTTGAGTTATTAGTTACATTTATGTAAGAGGACAGGAGGCTTTGAGGGTTTTATGGTCATCCACATTCCCGGATCAAGAGCTAGACGGTTTGATATCAGATCAATGGAAAAAAATGGGTTGGCAGGGAAAAGATCCATCAACAGATTTTAGGTTATTCTATTTTACTTATTTACTTGTGAAGTTGTGGAATACCCTCAATAATTTGAGTTATATCATGTAAGTTGTGGAATTCCCTCCATACTATGATAATTTTGTTGATAATCAGGGGAGCTGGATTCATCTCCTTGGAAAATTTGCTATTCTTTGCCAAGACATTTTCTGTAAGTTTTAGATCCATAGTTTACTTGAATCAAAATTTCTTCTCATTGGTAGCAGATGCACATCAGCAAGTAGCTTATGCCATGACAAGTAATTAATTAGAGTGGCAAAATGGTTGGTTGGACAATGGGTCAAAACATGTTCTGGAAATGGGTACCTTTTTGGTACGGGATAAACATAATTTGGCCAATCTTTTTATTAAAACTTGCGTATCAAATATGATTACAAAACCCATATTGTTCACTAGTAATTAAATTTTTTGAACGAAATGATTTCCTGCAATTGTCAAAGAAACTTTATGGGCTTTTGCTGAATATATATATAAGTCTCTGGACTTCAGTTTTACATGATTTAATCCCTTAACTTTTAAAATTATCAATAAAGTCCCGACATTCTATTTTCTACAAAAACCCTTTTTTGGATATCAAATTCTTCAACTTTTAGAAAGATAATGAAATGTCCTTTTCATACAATCAAGACTCTAACAATAGAAAAGGATCTCCTTCTTAAGTTCTACAAATACAAGGATTTAACATTCCAAAATAAAGCCTAAGGACTCGTGTGCAATTCAGCAAAAAACTTAATGGGTTTTTCGACAATTGCCTTCTGTTTTATTCATTGAGAAGGTTTTCTGCATATCGCTTGACCCATTTGACCTGTTATAGATAAAGCATAACATAAATTCACCCATTCATAAGTGAATGAATCAAAATTGTCACGTCTAAGTTAGTAATTTTATATGTTGAACTGCAGATATCTTTCCAGCGTTTAATAAAAAAACAAGGGGCTAAAGGAGCTGCATGGGAATATCCATTTGCTGTAGCTGGTTTAAATATTACATTTATGCTCATGAAAATGCTTGATCTAAATTCTAGTAAGTAAAACTACACAGTTTCTGTCTTTCTTCTATTTTTTCAACATTTAATTTCTACACGCATATTAGAACATCTCTGATGTATGCACTAGACATTTTCACGATATTGGTGTACACAGGGCATATTATTAAAATATGCACTAATCTAGGACATCAAATTTCTACCTCAAAATTTTACATCAATTTTTTAGACTAGATATATGGGTTAAATATTAATTTCTAGCGTTTAAGTTATTTTCGTTATAAAACTTAAAAAATAAATTTATTTTATTTTTACTTTTACTTAACTAGAGCATAGCCCCATGTGTTATACACATTGATTCAATAAAAACCTGTACTAAAATACATTAAGCTAATTGTTAGAAACCCAAAAGGTATGAAATAAGTATAGACATGATGATATAAATTACAATGTTTATTTAAGTTGATAAAAGAATGAAAATGTAACATGAGAGAATATAAAAGGGTGTAAAAGATAGGTTTTTAGGTAATTACTTCACAGTGAAAGTGTTCTAGAGAATGAAATTGGTTATATAAGGAAGGAAAATGGGAGAGAAAGTTTAATAATTTAAGTAAGTAATAATTAAATTACATATTAATGGCATCATCTTATGATATAGGCGACGACAGTGCGACACCTTAACAGTTTGAGAAATTGCTGACGTTATTAATTTCTTGTTTATTAGAGTAGAGAGACTATTATATGAACATTGATTATAACTAGAAACGAATAATAAAAGAATTTAAAAATCATATTTAAGATGGTACTCATTTGTGCCATTTCAAATGTTACAATTGCTTTTTATCACTCAGCTTCTACTTTTTATGTTGAATATTTTATAAAAAATGTGAATTATGAAAGTTTGGTGTGATGAATAACGTCACACCAAAAATTTTCACACTTTTGTTGTCTTGGGTGGAGATGTCTCATCTCAAAGTTTACACCAATTCGTGCTGTAATGCATACACTGGAGATGGTGTGTGTGTGTGTTCTTCCTTTTCTCATTTTGAGATGATTTGCATCACATTTCACACAGGTACCTAGCTCTCAGTATTTTTAACGATTATTGGCTCACTAAACAGTGTTAATATTTCAGATAAACCTAGGACACTCGTGAGTGCTGTATTTGTACATATGTTGTCAGGTAAAGAAAATTTTCGCCACAATATTTCCCATGATCTATAAAAAAGCTACCCTACATTTTGCTTTATGAATATGGGTGGGTTAGGTAGGGAGTTGGGGTTCAGGTTGAAGCGGGTCATTTTTAAGTCTGGCTCCAAGTCGGCTGGGCTGACTTGCTAACCCTTCTTGTCCAGTTTTCTTTTAAATAGTGAATGTCTTAAATATGATTATAAAAACAATATTATTACAATAAAAAATTATATTCTTGAATAAAATAATATAGGAGGGTTTATGCATGTGAAAAAAACAGACTTTAGGAGCTTTTTAATCCCATTGCCTTGTTCCCACATTTAGCATGCTCCCCTTTTAGCTAATATGTTGATTTCACCCGTTTGAGATAAAACATAACCCAAGATGCTAATTTTTTAAATATGTTATGTTGGAAATTTATGCTCACATCATGATCTTTGGAACCCACAAAATTAGAATGGTTAGTGAACGAAACAGGAAAAAGGAATCTAAATTTCCAATTTTTCATAATCTAATCGCTGAATTTAATTTATTTTCAGAGAACGAGTGGGCGTTTGATCTACTTTATTGTGTTGCATTTGTGGTTATGGACAAAAAGTGGGTTGATAAAAAAGCAAGCTACATGGAGTTTAATGTAAGTCAACACCAACAATTTGCCCAGATCAACCACACATATTTTCTTTGATTTCAGATTGTTTACATTTTGACTTTTGAGGTCAAGCTTATGATTTTTACTTTCAAGTTTTAACGATATAAGTTCCCTTAGAGCATTCACCGTCCATCCTCCATCACTATAATTTAACTAAAAACATCATTTTAATTTTATCTCTCATTTTCTAAAAACCTCCCACATCTCATTCCCCATATCTATCTCTGTTCAATTAAACAATACTTCTTTATTCGTTTTTTAATTAGGATTTCTGTTTTTTCCACTCAAATATATTAAATAATGGATATGGGGATTGAATAGTGACCCCCCAAATATGGGAGATGAGTTTGCTTTCCCCTTAAAATATAGGGCATATAGGGATGGGGTATGGGGGATGAGGGATGGGATGGAGTAAGTTTTTATGTTATTTGTGAAAATATAGAGGTGAGGTTTGGGATGGGGGATGAGTTTGGAATGCTTTTATAAAGCTGAAGTCATCGGTTTTCCAGTATTCTGTTGATTCACTGGCGAAGCATTGAAGGGGCCGGGGGGGGAGGGGGGGGCCGCCGCTCTCCCTCTTTTTTTGACGGTAGTGTTAAATTTTAGTCCGGTAGTTTAAATTTTTGGTCGGTAGTGTAAATTTTTATATAAATATCGAGTTCGCCCCCCCTAAAAAAAATTAATTTCGCCCTCACCCCCCCTACTGGATTGTTCAAGCTCCGCCACTGTGTTGATTATACTTGTAGATTTCTATATAGGCATCACATTTAGAAAAAGAAAATGGAACCGATTCATCAAATTTTTGTAGCTGAAAGTTCCAACGTTGAAGTCAACTTAACTTGTGTGAATATATTATGGACTGGATGGAGTAAACTAGGGGTGTTTGGGATTGGTCTTAAAACTACTTATCTATTAATTACTTTTGGAAATAAGCAGTTTGGAATTGTAAAATAAACTGGATTGAAATTAATATCTGGAAGTTGCAATTACAATAAATGTGGAACCCTCAATATATAGGAAAACAGAAATTAACTAAACACTAATAATAATAAACTAATAATTATATTTAACAGAAGTAATCAACTTCACACAAGCTTATCAGAAAAGCTCATCTACTCTCTGATAATTAAAATAAAAAGATTGAAAAAGCAATCCAAACACTCTCAAATTAGCTAATTGATGTATCAAAACATGATAAGCAGATAAGCAGTTTTAGTAAACAATCCCAAACAACCTGGTAGCACTCCCATGATCTATGCTTCTATATAAGTTGGGCCAATTCTTGTTTTAGTTTTTTGAATGACCCATGAAAATTGCAATACTTCATTGTTAATTTAATTCCAGAACCAGCTTCACATATTTATCATTAGAAGTGGAACTGGTCATAACAGGTAATTTGTACATGTCAGATCAGCCCCAAATGCCTTGCATCTTAGATTTAAACTTTTTTCAGTGCTAATTGTCAAGAAAAACACCCACATATCTTAATGTTATCTTTACTCGATTAAATCCTAATTTTCAAACATATCGACCCGTTTGTGGTTCTTTCTTTCTGGCCTCTTCTTTTCTTAGTTCTACCCGTTAAGAGATCTGAATAGACCCATTCATAACTAATATATAAACGGGTCAAAATTACCACCATTAAGATTGCTAACTATTTGGATATAATTTTCACACAGGAAATATTAAAATCAACCCGAGCCCAGCTGGAGGAAGAGCTTCTTCTGGATGAAGTTTCCAAGATCGAAGACATGCCATCTTTTCGTCTTCTTCATTAACAGTAACCATGTAAATCAAGATATTATATCCACAATTCACAATGGTTTCCACACATAGGATAGGCCACATATATACATTGATTCCTCATGATCATATTAAAATTACAGGTGGCAATCGGGTCAGGTTGGCGGTTGAATTGTTGAACCCTAACACGACCGGTGTATTTATTTTGTGTTAAAGGCATCAACCCTAACCCGGCCACATTTGAAATCATTTAATCTAAACATGACCCGTTTTATCTAAATGAGTCTAATGGGTTGGCAGATTATAAATGAATTTATAAATGAGTGGTTAATGGGTCGACTAGTTTAAGTATATGGGTTGGCGAGTCAACCCAAACACGACCCGTTTAGTTAAACCGGTTAAAACGTCAAGCTAAACACGACCCTGTTTATTAAACGGTCTAGATTTGTAACGTAAAACCTGATTTTTCATGTCGTGTCAAGAATTGCCACCCGTAACTATAATATGACAGGAAACAGCGGCTTTCACAAGAACACTCATGTAATCAAGTTGAGATTTGTAGAAACCGATATTTATAAACTGTATCAGATGCAGTTCAAGGCTCTCTTCCTACAAATACTATAAAATTTCATTGTTTGTTGTTGAAGTTGATGTATTGAACAAAGCTTGGATGATGCAATATGTGTCTTATCATCTATATGCTTTTTGTTCAACGTTTTCGCGGTCGATTTTAATTTTAAAACTTCTTAACCTGTTTCTTTTTGTTGTTTTCCTCTCTAGATGCAAAATAATAACAATATAATTTATATGATCATCTGTCAGATCTAATGGATATAAGCCATTGGTTAGATAATGTCATGTTCTGGATATATTTAAGATTAAAGGTTTAAGTGGTCTTATACGAGAAAGGTGAAGAAACTGTACACGAATGTTTAAGTGGTATCATACAAGCATATAAGAAGGTGAAAAAAGCTTATATGGCTGCTTAAAAGATCGATAGTGTTGGCACAATCTTGATTTTTCGAGATTCTAATGTTTCCAAGATTGAAGAAGCAAGACGACTTACCACTTCAACCATCAATTCAGGACAACTTGTTAATTGTACTTAACAAGTAGTATTATGAGTAGCTGACCGTTAGATATTCCAGTGTAATTGGATTGATTAATTGACTGATATAATTATAATATTTATCAAACAACTCAGAAGGTACGACGTGTACTCTTGTTTAACTTTATTGTGATAATCATAATACTAAAACCTCAAAGGTTCTTAGGGGTGAAGCCCGAGGGTTTCAATTCTAATGGCTGGAGTAGAGTTAGAAAATTACTTCATTAAAGTTTAAAATTTAATTTTCATGAATATGTGAAATGCTAAGTGAAAGTGATGCATTTTAAGACAATTTTAATTCAAATGAGGTAGTTTTTTTGCCCCGTCCCTTGCAAAACGATTTGATTCTTCTTTGGTCATCCTATTCTTTCGGTTTGAAAAATCACAATCAAATCATAATCTTTTCTTATCTCATTTGAGTTGTATCGTTTGATTTATTCGAATGAACCATATTTTAGGCGTCTACAATAAAAATAAATTAATCTTAACGGTATGTATAAAATGTAGACTAAATCTTAACCGTTTGTAGCAAAAGTATGCTAAATCTTAGCCCTCTGAAAAAAGTAGGCTAAAGCTTAGTCGCCGAGCTAAAGTGTAAGCATCTTTTACACATGTACTGACTTCATTGATCGTTTCCGTGGATGCATAGTAATTTTTAAGATTTTTGTGTAGGCTAAGATTTAGCATTCTTAGCCGGCGGACCTTCCTTGACATTCTACGATTGGTTGTTTTGGTAGGAACCAGATGAATTTGATCATCTTGTTGATATTCCCTATAAAATAATCTTTTTTTATCAAACGCCACCTGCAAATCTTTTACACAATTTCCCTCTTTCTTTGGAGGGAATAATTTTAAATTCTAAAGCTTTCTGATCGTAATCAGATTCAAATAATTTCAGTTGGATTATTATAAATTTATTTCATATCTTATTCTGATTTTGATTCTTGTTTTGATCACTTTTTTTAATGCTGCTGAAGTTCTTTTGATGCAATTAGGGTTTGATAATCGAAAGTTTTGTTCTTGCTTGTCAAATTAGGCTGATTTGATTGTTTGTAGTTCCTAAATGTTGAAGTTTTGTTCTTGCTTGTCATTTTACGTTTGTGTTGTAGAACACATACATCATGAAGAGTGATGCCCAAATTGTATTGTAGTCAATGAACAACCTTCTAGTTGTAGGGTTTGTTGATGTGTTTCATTGATGCGTGACGAATCGAATTTTCATTACAAAGGCATGATTAGTGACTGTAATTGGAACTTTTTTTAATCTTTGCATTTGTAAAATCTTTGTATGTGCCTTCATAAATTTTAGGCTAAGACATCATCTGTTTTTAGAACACTTCACAAAGGGCTTACATGGTGTTTTTCAGCCTTTAGTGGTAATTTCAACAATTGCTACATAATTTAATAAATGCTTTATAAATATAGAGTGAATTTATTTTTCTCTCTATGGTTTGGTCATATTTGTCATTTTATCCAAAAAAAAAATTTTCTTTGCATATAACTCTCCTAGGTTTTAAAAAGTTGCAATTTTCATCCACAAAAGTTTACTCTGTTAATTTAAATTATTAAACATATAAATTGACAAAATTATCCTTTAAACTACATAACAAAATCCCTCAACTACATAACCTAATCGAGTGAAACCGAATTACGATATATGGGAGATGACGATTGGAGGCAATAGTCTCTATTATACAACCCCTTTGCAATGGGTTACAGACCGCCACAAAAAACGAGGTTCATTCTCCTCATCCACCGATGAAGCCGACAATCTCTTGATTCAATCATGATGAAAGGTTTGAAGATGAAATGTCCGATTTAGGTTTCATGAATGGAACAACAACACGTGAATGAAATTTTAATACCAATATGCTAACATAAATTAGGATTTTGTCTTATATGTAAAATTACATAATCATCCCTTTTAATGATAGATAGTTTAACATTTTAAATTAACAGAGTTAACTTTTTTTAGAAGAAAATAGGAATTTTTAAAAACCTTGGGGAGCCGATTGCAAAAAAAATCTTTTTGAATGAAAATTGACAATTGTGACCAAACCAAAGGAAGGAAAACGACAATTCACTCTAAAATATAGTCGAAACTAGTGTCTGTAAACTTGCTCCAAAGAGTGATCTACTATACGCCCCTAAGGGGTGAGAAGGCATTTGCAGGTTTCCTAGAGCATGACACGCATCTCATCACATATTATAGTGAACTACACTTGTTCGACCCTGAACACACCAAATGCGATGTGAAGAAACTTGACCAAGCAAAGTGGTTGGGTTTAAGAATCGAAATCCAAACCCCTCAGCGATCTTCTGAGGAGGGGGGAGGGGGGGGGGGGGGGGGCGGGTGGTTTAAGGTGATGGACATACATAATATTAACTTTTGCGAATTGCTAGCTGATGATACATGGGCGGTCACCAATGGAGCTTGTACCATTTCAATTTAGTGTCAGTCTTGTGAATTAAGTGACACCTTATGAACGACTCGGATCCTGCATTAGCTACATGCGATCCATGTTACACGTAGGATTTATAGTCAATGTTTTCGGTATGTGTTCTAAGTTCCATTTCAGTTATGCATGTTTCCTTTGACTATGTAATGCTCAACTTAGTGGAGTGGTGGGCAGTTACTTGTATGGGTAGAAGTTGTAGTGTAGTTTCTTTTTTTACTTGATGAATGTAATAGTTGTAGATCATAGAATATATCCAAGTTTGTGTCCAGCAATGTTCTTTTTCTTTTCCATTTGTTTGTTCAGTGATTGTGTATCACAACAGCACCACTTTGCTAAGTTAACAAGATCTTTTGACCCTGCATGACACAACTGCTTTTTCATGAACACTCAACAGAGTTTTTTATTTATAATAGCACACAATGACATCCACATGTACCGAGTTCGGTTGAGAACAGTATGATCTTGATACAGATTGAAAAACCGCAAATACTTTAGATATCAATAAAACCATGTTTGCTTTAAATACCATAAGAAACTACCGTCACATCAGATTTGACACTTCATAGTTACCTCATGCTCCAAGCGCAATCTACATGTAATGATGTCATAAGCAATTCAATTAGAGTGTTACATGATGATAGAAATTTATGATCAAGAACTAATTTTCTAAAATTTTTACAGAATCATGTATAACAAAGCCACCCAACTACTGAAACTAGTTTACAAAACACCTCAAATATCTATCTGGTTTCATTGTATACAGAATCTAAGCTTAAATTTTTAAAGACAAAAATACATTTAGCTAAACAGTCAAAGGTGCCAAGACGCTTGCCCTTGGAAGGGGAGGCTTCAGGCTTGAGTGCACCTAGGCGCAGAGGCGTCATGAACCGGTCTGAAACAAGTCTTAAACAGCTAAAAATGGCCTAGAATACATGTGCACCTTGCTTCTATGGGGTGTGCACTTTTTAAGCACCCTGTGCCTAGGCAACAGGTTCACCTTTTGTGCCTTGAGTGTGCCTTGAATCTTTGACTACCTAGCCATTAGTTACTTTTCTATAATGTAAAGTAAAACCAAATGGTCAAAAAATTTGACAGATGTATATGTCATTCAGCATGCTTTTGGCAGATTTAATATAAATGAAACTGGATACATACTTGGTGGCCAATAAAAAGTTTTGACAATTGGGTGGCCATGGCCGTAGTGAAAAAACTTTAGTCAAGTGGTCTCTTACACATATCATCCCAATTTTGATGAGCCAAACAAGAAACTAGCAAGAAACACAAAGCTATATCTAACAGTTTCAACGCATAGCATTTAAAAAGAAACTTACACTTTATTTAGAGGATGATGATGAGTCAGCTTGGTGGTCTTGAAGGAGATCATCATAAGGATCCCTGCGCCCCTCAACCTGGCTAATTTGAGCATCCCAAAAGATTTGAGCATTGTGGCGGTCAAATGTCCAGAAACCATAAGGTCGAATTGGATAGCTCCACATTTCCTTTGTCTTTGCACAACGTTCCTTCATATAATAAACATGATCTCTAAATTTCTTATCTCGGTCAGCTGGATCTTCCATCATTCTCAGGATTAAATTCTCAGCAAACTCCATAATGAACGACATCTCTATGTCCCTGAGTGCATAAAGACAATTAAATGGAACTTATCTTGAAAATGTACAGTTTAGAAATCAATGTAGCATTAAACCTTCGACAAATAATCCGAGACAGCACAAAGTGAAAAGAAAACATCAATCCAACATGAATTAGACACTGAAAACTAAATAATTCATACAAACATATGTTCAAACACAGTGGTTCTGAAAAGGCTATAACTCATGAAGTATTGAATCAGAAAACAGAGGATTTAACAAATACTGTTTTGCAAAAGGTATAATTAAAAACCTGAACAGAAAATTTTCCAAATTTAACTGTGAATGTATAAGAAATGTGGGTATAAATCCATAGATATAACATGCAACCAAACACAGTCAAACCAGGCCTTGAAATGACAGAAATTTAAAAAGATCTATGAACAGCGATCATGAGCCAAAACATACACAAACAAGCATCGTTTTCTTGAAACTTAAAGGCATGTAAAGAAAAGCATTGAATTTAACATATCTATTCTACGAGTTACAAGATCAAGTCAACTTGAATCACATTTGTTGAACGGTAACATTATGAATCAAAAACTAAAACTCCAAGAACTAGCATGATATACCAATGTGATGATGGACTACTCATGAATTAAACAATTTTCTTTTACCGGCAAACACACGCTCTTACACAACCCACAACCAGAAGGTTGAGGATACACCACTTTACAACAAGGAATGAACAAAAAAACACAAGTTATAGACAAAGTCAAACATGAAGGATTTCAGGCATACGAAGGATAGCCAAAAGACAAACCAACACTAGTGAAGCGTTAAATTTGATCATAAATCTAGAATCCAATAAATAACAAGAGCATCAGAACTTTCAATCGAAGCTTAGATAACACATGTACCAAATCGAACAAAAAACCCTAGGTTTCACAATCAATCTGACATAGATTATTCCTAAACTTAAAACATGTAATCTAACTCAACAGCTCATATAACAGATCATATAACAATATATTTCCGCATTCGATACACAAAATTGTACCAAAAACAACAAATTGGAAATAAAACAAAACCTCTAATCGATTGACGCAAACAAGCGGAGTAAAATTAGAGTAGGTAATTACCACTTAGCGTGATCGAAATGAACAACAAAGGATGTACTAGCAACCACAGGAACAATGGCAAGAGGAAGAAGTGTTGGGGTCAAGCTACTTTTGGGCCCTTGAAATTTTGGGCTAATTGTGGGCCGGTAACCGATCAAGCCCATTTAAATGAAATGGAGATTTGGTAGTTGGCGTTTGAGCTCGGGCTCGGCTTGTTTCAACATGGGAGTTATAAAGCAAGCTACATTATGAGTTCGAGCTTGAGGTCAAGTCTGTTAAGTTTGATTCAATTTGAGTTTTTCACGAGCTGATCTTGAGTAGCTCATGAGCTGAATTGTGTCGTGTACACCCTATTGGACTTATTGAATTTGAAAGTAAGAATGAAACGTTTACATGGAATTTATGACTATGAGTCTCTGAGTGTGTTGGGTTTATGGAGGGGTGAATATGGGCCGGTATCTTGTCCAACCCATTTAATGGAAATTATGAGTGTGTTGGGTTTATGGTATTAGGATGAAAGAGTGAAACATTTTGGGCTGAATATGGGCTGGTATCTGATCCAAACCATTTAGATAGAAATTAGAGTCTGTTGGGTTCCTGGGATTAGAATGAAATGATGAATCATGAATGCTATTTAGGCTGAATATGGGCCACTATCTATAACTAATTTGTATTCTTTTCTAAAATATACATGTTTTAATCTTATTACTCATATACAAATAAAATATATTCTATTTTACTTTTAAACCATCAAACTAAAATGTCTTAGAAATTAAATAACGTTGATCCATATAATGACATATAATTTGGTTATTATTTTATGTTCATCAGAAAACCACATTATACTAGAACTTAATTTTAAAGGTTGGTGGATGGATTTTTTTTCTTTATTTTATTACTTATTTCTTATGTCTTTTATGGTTTCATTTGATTTTTTTAGCAAAAGTAATTGTGGCTTAATTGGTTTAAGTAATTGGTGGTGAAATTACCGATCAGGGTTCGACTCATATAACCCTGTTTTTTCTTTAATTTTACTTTTCCTTTAACTTTTTTTTACAATTCGTTTTTTCTTTTTTATACAAAACTTTCTTTGATTTTTCTTTTCTTTTAACTTTTTTACAATTCGTTTTTTCTTTTTATTCACAAAACTTCGTGTCTTTTTATCATCATTTAACATTGTCTTTTTAATAGTTTTGTTATGTTATACAATATTCTAAATATTATTAATGGTCTATCAGCAAAGCATGTCTTTTGATTGATGTTACTTTTTTTTACTGATTTCCGTTTCTTTTTCTAAAACATTAATGTTATTAACACATCTTTAGCAACACAAGCGTTTTTATTTTTTTGATATAGAGTTTTAAACATGTTAGCTTCCGTACGCTTCTCTTTACCCTTTTCATCATGTCGGTGTTGTTTCAAACTTTTATAAATATTCAAAAACATTAAAATTTCCGTGGGTTGATGTGCTGCAACGCGCGCGGAAGTGTAACTAGATTAACCTTAAAAGCAAAGTAAATAACTTTATATAATAGCTTTTGTGTGGCTACTCACATGATAGAGACTTATACTTCTTAAAATGAAGGTCTTGATTAAAAGGAGTAAGTAGGAATTGGAGTAATTAGGGCGTTCCAAATAATAATTTTGATACTTATGTCATTTACATCACTAGATTTTAACATGTTATAGAAAAGTTCATAACCATTAAACAATGTTGAAATTAACTGAATTTTTCTATATCTTCAACGGCATCTTATCACATTACCTGGCGATAAATTTGTTAATTCAAAATTTTAAGTGTATACACATACAGTACGAATTAACGGTGTTAAATATTTACATACTTTATTATTTATTATTCTTGTATCTATGAGAGTTTGTCACGGGTGAATTTACGAGACTCATTCTAACAACTTCATCAGTTTAATTGTAGGTTATCCTAGCCAATTAGCCTTTAGAGGTTATGACACGTTACAAGTGAACAATATTCGAAACTATGATATATCTTAGATTGAAGACATGTACTTACCAGTGCATTACCAAATATTGAAAGTTAAAAAATACTCATATCTATGTAATAAATACTTTCAAGTATTTAATTACCCATTTATATAAAACATTGCATAGAGATCCAGGATATGTCATAATTGTTTGGTGTAAATAGTGGAGTCACAAATATTGCACTATGCTTGGTGGTGCCATTTACTTTAGACCATAGTGATGCATTCGCTTATGCTTTTTAACACAAGAGTTTATTTGCCTTTATACAAAATTTTTGTTGGCCCATTTGACCATCTATTTTGCTATTTCTAACCTTTTATAGCTTTGAACCTATTTACTTAGCTAAAACTCATTGTCATTTGATGTTAGCTAACTATATCACCTTAATAGTGTTGGTGAATATGGCATTATTATCCGTGAGAACATGTTGTTGTCACACTTGTATTGTATAGTAGTAGAATATGACACGATATATGATATTATATTATACAATATAATAATATTGTAACCTTATGAAAAACATAAATAACATTAAAACTTACTCTTATATGGGGTTTCTCTAAAATATTTCTAATTTTTTGCTATTAGATTTTCTTAGGCAAATTAAAAAAACTATATTCAAACTAATAACAAGATTTTTAACCGAATCGAATATGGGCTTTTAAACCTTTGGAAAAAGGCGTTCTTACCCATGGATAGATGCACTTTTTATGTGGGATTACTTCACTACCTTTTTTTCAAAAGAATTCCCTTATGGGTTCCCTTGGAGCATAAAGCACATACAACTATAGCAACAACAAAATGTTCCTCCACTAACAAAATATTAAAAATAATAGCAATAAATTAACATAAGAAGCAATTGCTCATCAATATCCCCCATCACTTGTGGTTTCCTTTTGGGTTTAGCAATTTCTTGTGATATTATTGTATGTTCTAGCATTAACAATAAATTAGTGTATGCATATTATTGTGATATTATTGTAAATCAGAAATTTTGATAGAGTTAAATATTTTGTGTTTTCAAAACTTCCTATGGTTGTAAACAATATCCTTCATAACTATAGCTTTAATGTAACCAATAATTAGATATTAGAGTTATAAATAATAATCTTTTCATTTCACACACATATACATTTAGGATCAATTTAAAATAAAGTAAACTAGACAAAATTGTTTCCTATCTCGGTAATCCAGAAAAGTAACATTTAAGGTAAAAATATTTATTCATCTCGTTTCTAAAATTTAATTTTATCGTCTTAACATCTTTATGTACATTGGTAACTTCAAATGGCAATAACTTAATAATCATGAACTAGACAACCTGTTCTCTATCATTGATCTATACAAGATGAGGAATAGAAGATGGTGACGATTCATGAAACGAATGAGAAAAAATCATATTATATATCACTCGTTTGTTTTTAAATATTTAGTAATTCAAAGAAGAATAATTGAAGTGAGATTAGTTATAAAATGTTAGACAAAAAGTTTGCATTTTATTTATATGATCAAATACTGGTTTATTTTTGTATGTTAAATAAAAACATTGGTTATTTTCTTTTTCTCTTTTTATGTCCGCGCATTTTTGTTCATGATTATACCAACTCTTTTTATGTTCGTGTATTTCGTTCCACTGCTCATAGACTGGGGTTTTAAAGAATTTTTTGTGATTTTAATGAATTTAATGGATTTTATTAAGCAAACAAAAAAAGCTAAGACAAAATATGGGGCAAAAGTAGACAAATATAACCTTTGATGGTCAAAGTAGGAAAGCCTAATTCTTTCCTCTAAGCATTTACTTCTTTTATTATATATAGTATAAAATATAAATAAGTTGTGAATCTCTCCTCTTTCTCTCTCTATATATATACACAATACATTGAATAAGTTCAATTTTACGTGGCAATGACAAGCTATAATGGTGGTGTTCTTTTGTCCAATTTTTATGTGTTGGTGAAGAATGAAAATGGGGTATATGTGATGTAACAAAGTGGTGATAATGATATATAAATGACCTAGATCCCTTTTACTACCATTACCATTCTCTTTGCATTTCACATATATAGAACAACAAAATAGCAGCGTTACAGCCTATTTGTATTTAACCTTTAAAATATTTTAACTTTAATATTTATTGAATTTTATTGGTGCGAAATACCAATGCTTGCTTTTGTATTTGAGTTTGAAATTAGTATAAATTTGAATTAAGTTTGGGATTTTTTTATTGGTCTTGAAAATGACAAAAAATGACAGAATTTCAAACATTTAATCCAACTTGATTGGATTAAAGTCAAATAGGCATGATTATGGCACGTTACGTGATCAATTATTCCCTCAACTTGTTCTTGGTTGGACAACATGTTTGTTTGATGTATTTTTTGTTTGACCTAGTGGTTTGAATAACATTATTGATTATAACTTTTGTTTTTCTACACTTAAAAACAAGTATTTCATCGTGTAATTTTACTTAGGAAGGGCGTCATGTTAAGATGGATGGACTGTTCCTATTCAAACTTGTTACACCTGTTGATAGGGTATGGGAAGGTGGTTTTAACTTTTAAGGAATACTTATTTTATTTGTTATAATTATATTTTCACGTTTTAGTCGTTGACCTATTTCCATTCTATAAATTGAAAAGAAAAGTCAAATGAGTTAAATATATAAAAAAGCTTTTATAGTCACTTAACTTAAAATAAAAACAAAATTCAAATGGCTTTATTTTAGCATATTACATTTATAGTGTAAGGAAATTAAAAAAAAAAATAATAACCACTAAATTATACTCTATATTATTCCTCTTGGTCGGTTAGCACATGAAGCTTTTAATATTTCATAGATTAACCACAAAGGTTAAGACAATTTGCAAATTGGCCCTCACAGTCACATATCCTCTTACGCTGAAACGAGCGACAGAAGTCACTTCAGGCTCATGTTCTCGCTGACGTTCATCACATTCAGCATCTGCGGTGGTGACACGGGATGAAGCGCAATTGAAACAACGATCGATCTAAGTGGGAACCGCTGCATGTCGCGGCCGATCAGGTCTGAATTTAGTTTTCTTGAATTCATTTATAGTACCTTTAAAGTTCTCTGATTTCTTCGCATACTATGTTCTCCGAATGATTAGAGGTTTTGTTTATGTTTCAATTATTTATTGCAATAATTTACAAATCATGTTGGATTGATATTACCTGCATTTGTTGGTTATGTTTTCGGACAAATCTCATTAGCATTCAAATTTACTGTGATTTTAGAAGCCTATCTGATTAATTTGTTGTCTTCTAAAATAGAATTTTATCCAAGTTTATTATTGTGCAGATTAAAAGCTTTATCATCTTCAGGTTCTGTAGTCTTGATTTAATATAAATTATAAACAGACCTCTCAAACCCTAATTGTGCAGACCTCTCAAAACCACATACAGTTTTGCAAGTATTCACCAATTGATTGCTTTAGAATATGCTAACAGTTAAAGGACAAATGCAATTGTGGTATGGTGACTTATTGATCTCAATATATGTTGTTACGATATGGAAGATGCCATGGTTTTAAATAAATCATCTCTTGACCATGGATTTGGTCATGGTCACACACACACACATGTATATATATATATATGCTTACTATATTTATAATTTGTATAGTTTATTATTTTTTAAAGTTTATGGTGTTAAGGTTAACTAAATTATTTTAGTAGGAATCATTAATAATCAGTTTTATTTATGCTTCACTTCTTTCTACTTTCGATCTTGCAATTGGGTTATGATATAGTTTATCAATTTAGAAACTGAAAATATGTAATAGCTTGGAGTAAGGTAGTTGTAGTGACTCAAAGAATCCATCAAGTCGAATTCAATTACAAGAGTGCTATTATGATGGTGTTTACTTTGGTTTCAATGGTTTCAGTCGCTAATCTTTTTTGCTTCATCTACATTTTCAGGTGATAATGGATTCATATTTTAGTTGAAAAGGTTTGAGCAATTGATGTTGTCAAAATCGATGTGGAACTTTGGTAAATGATCTTTAAAGTTGGAAACGGTTAGGACAAAACTCATTCACTTATTTGGTAAATGCTTACAAAATCAATGTTCAAGTATTTACAGGTGGGTCGGCTAGGTCTCGGGTAGCTACGAGTGATGATTTCAGGAAACGGTTCTCTATTCTGAACTGCTACGTTTTTGAAGTAGGTCGGCAACTTCAGGCAACCTCATTCACTTGGGGGTCCTTTATAGTTCTCCGCAAGTGCGGTTTGTGTTTTTGTTCTCTCTTATTTAATACGCATTTTGGTTTCACTTTGAACTATAGAAAATTCTAAAACTTGATTAATCTGCAGTAATTTTGCTAAGACATAATTCATGACTGATGATTTCTATCATATTTTGTTAGTTTTGAGTTTTGTTTCCCTTACCTAATTTGGTTACTAATTGTGTTGTATTGAAGCTGGATGTCTTTCTTGTGTAACTCCTCATGTGCTGTTTCAACTTTTTTTATTATCTAACCTTTAAATATTAATCATATGGTGGGATATGCAAATTTGCACGTAACTAGACCATGGTTACTTAGTTGAACTAATCATTATTATTAGAAGTTAAAATTTAAAATTCTCTATTGAGCTACAAAACTTAAACCATCACGTCCGAAACATCTTTCGTGTTATTAACTCTCCCCGCGGCAACGCGCGGGAAAACGTTACTAGTTATTATTAATCGGTATCACTTATAAAAATAGTTATTGTAGTCTTATTACAATAAAAGATGTGTTAATAATAGAAACGTATCCCCCTAGGGCTGCAAACGAACTAAATGTTCAGCGAACAGTTTGTGAACCGTTTGACGGAAAGTTCGTTTATATTCGTTCGTTTAGTAAATGAACGAACACGAACAAGAAAATTTCGTTCGTTTAGTTAAACGAACAAACATGAACACAAGCCGTGTTCGTTCATTATGTTCGTGAACGTTCGATAATGTGTTCGTTTATGTTCGTTAACGTTTGATAATGTGTTCGTTTATGTTCGAGAATATGTTCGTTTGTATTCTTAATTTTTGTGTCAGTTATTTTTATTACTATTATCTCAAGTATTTCTTGATATTTATGTTAAGTATTTATTTATTTTTGATTGATTTGTGCAATATTTGTAATAAAAATATAAATTATATTCTAAAATAAATCTATAATCATGTGTATTCGTTTGTGTTCATGAGCTTCTTTGTATTCGTCATGTTCATGAACAGTTGTTTGTGTTCGTTTGCTTTTGTTTGTGTTTATTTGCGTTTCATTTTCTTAATGAACGAACACAAACAAATAATTTCGTTCGGTAAGTGTTCGTGAATAGTTTATGAACAAGTTTAATTCTTAACGAATGAACACGAACAATATCTTGTTCGTATTCGTTTGGTTCGTTTTCAGTCCTATATCCCCTATGTGGGTAATAGTTTAAGTCACATGCACGACATACGAATATATAGATCTACCAGTAATATTAGAGTTACTGAATTGGCCGTTTAAAAATATATTAATGCATGATTTTCTTTATGAATATATATCTACAATGTATTATAAGCTCTAGGATCTACAAAGAGTTTACCATACAATAGATAAAAAACATATAAACAAACAAATTAACATTTCTGAGCCAAGAATTACTTCTCAAAAAGTGCATACATACATGCTTTAATCGGTTATCTATTTGACAACAAATTTCCATAAATAATTGAATTGTTAAAGTTTTCTTTCGCAACCGACACAATAATTATTCTACTAAATAGTTTACAACGCATACTATTTGCTACACATATATGATTTTTTTTTTATATTTTTACACGATCTACTTTCTAAATTTTGAAGGATAATGTATAAAGAAACTATTTAACTATTTAATTTTATGTTTATGTAGTAAACTATGAATACTATTTTAGGCTAGAAGTAAGTTTGTATCTAATTTTTTCAAAATTATTTATGACACAGAAAAAATGTTAAATGATTGAAGATTTTATTATATACCAGAAAAAATATTAGATAACTAGCCTTATTATACATTATCTCTAACTTTTGTATCAAGCTAGTTACAAAGACTATCAAATATACCACAAACGCATTGTTATACCCTCAATAAAGTGAAAGAAAAAAAAAACTCCTAATGGATTTTCAAGAAGTACTCTTTTTAGAATTGGACCATACCAGACCGATGGTCAGACCACATTGAGATTCGACCTGATATAAAGCAAGTTTCATAAATTTGAAAGTAAGTATAAAAACAACCATGAAAAAAAAAGAAGTTATATTTTCATATCCTTCGATTAGAATGTATTTGTACATCAACCAAGAACTAAACATGTTCACTAAAGACATTGAAGATAGAAAAAAATTTAAAGGATTAATATCAAAGTATAAAGTCAATTTCGCCAAATTTTGAAAGTCGGGTTTCTTGCCTGACGATTCCAACTTATTTGAACAATACCAAATAGCTTGATTAGTGGACTCTAACTTTGTTTTAGCGTTTTGATAGTATTAATTAAGTCTCTTTAGTTTTAAATACTCAAGTATTTAATATTTTAATCATCTATATATATTACACCATTAATATCAACATCAATAATTGTTTTGCTAATAAATTTATGATGTCTATGCATTTATTTAAATTACTATTGGAGTTGAAATAAGAATATATATTGTCAAATCAAATAAAAAAATATGATATTATTTGTAAATTGTAACCAATAATAAAATCAATGACTAAATATTGGAGCATTAATACCATCTTTTCTTTGGACCAACCTCTAAATAAACGAGAGAAGAGAATAAACCACGATCTACTATTGGTGTTTCAACCGATTATTGGGTGGTGACATTGGGAGGCATAAATTTCCCCTTATCAACATGCATGGTCCATGATATCCCCATCGCATCAATCTTTGTATAAGTTTTTGTATGAATAACGTATGCAAGATGTATGATTTGGCTTGATTGAGACCCTTCTAGATTATCAAATTCAAATAGTTTTAGCATTTAGAGCATTCACACTAGATTTCTTATTTTCGACGTGAGTGTGTGCCCTGTATTATGGAGGACGGTTGGTAGTGGTTGTGAGTAAAGAAGAAAGAAAATTTATGGGGATTGTACCATGATTTCTCATATTTGAGGAAACATGATACAACCTCCGTAAATTTTTTAATATTTTTAAAAGTGGTTGTGAGAGGAGAAGAGAGAAAAGATAATGATAAAAATATTAAAAAGTTTTATGTAATTAAAAGATAGAGCAAAAAAGTAGTTTTTTTGTTTAAATATGCGGATGTGGATGAGGAAGCTAGTGTGAATGCTCTTACGTTGAGTTACTTAAATTAAATAGATAAGAGTTACTTTCGATTTAAATATACGTAACTTTGATGATAACTTAAAACTAGTATGTACTCCGAAAAACAGTAATTGATGGTTTAACTAATCTTTTTGAAAAGCTTACATGATATAAATGACAGTATGATATATCTAGCTTTAGCTCAGGAATATCGTGTGCTTGACTTAAGAATTAAACATGAGTTGTTACGTGTGTAAATCAGGTTTATCCGCTCATATTAAAATTTGATAAAAAGAAACAATATCTTCTAATGAATGTTTAGTGATTGGTAACATTTTTTCAAACGATATTCAAAAACTAGAAGACATGCTAAAGCTAAAGGCTCAAGTGGCAATCTTACATAAATATGATGACTCAACATCAAACTTTTAGAAAGCAGAATTTGCTCAAGCTGATATGACTTGTTCTGCTACACTTAATTGAATAATCGCTATGCCGCAAGTATTCAGACCTCAATGCAATATTGAGGAAACACGTTGAGTGCGTCCTCATGATCTTCAATAAATCATTGATGTCGAAAAACGTCATTGAAAATCAATGGATTTCTCAATTGAATAAAGAAATTCTAAGTGAATCAAGGTAGTATATACCTATAAATCATAATATCATAGGTGCTCTAATTGTGAGAATATGTGGATAAATTTATATTGTAGTTAGAGAGTGTTTATGTTAGCAATTAGGATATTTACTACAAAATTCATGTGTGTTCTCTCACATCTGTGTAGTTTTTTAAATTGGAGTATAAATGATAAGAACTTTATACTATAAACTTGTGTTCATGTTGATTGGTATTTAACATTGTTTCTTAACCTAGATCTTTACTTAAAGTTAGTTTTATTTTTCACATATTAATATACATAAAATCATTAGATTAATATCCAAATCATTCAACCTGGGACCCTTCTAGCTAAACAATATTTTATCTAACTCGTGTCATCTAACTAAATGAACTAAATGTTAATGATATTATTACAACAAAAGTAACGTACCATCTGTATATAAATTATTTACTCAATTCAAAACATAACAAATAGAGGCAGCCTTAAGATCTTCTGATATGCATGTTAAAACTTGTTAGTATACTAGTGAATGTTCGTAAACATTTTTTAACACTCTTCATTATATCATAATATCATGCCAATTAAAAGTTTATCATCATCATCATACATAATAATATGCATAAACATGTTTTACAATTACTGAAATTTTTGGCAATTAAATACACTTAACATAAGTAAGACCATAACTTCTATCTATGTAGGCAATGACCATAACCTTTATATGCCAACAAGTTATCAACTTTGCAAGTCTACTACATCATGCTGACTCACAATGAGAGTCCATGATCACCTTTACTAGTATAAACTAACTTTAACAATTCAATATTGATAAATTTTAGTTCTTCATCATCGTTATATTGTGAAACTATATTATATGTAAAAGTATCATCGACGTCGATTTCACCTCAGTTCTGAAATTTTACTTTATGTATGATAAAATCATTATTAATATCTACTTATATAAACGTACATGGGTTCTTTTGAAGTCTTACATATGTGTGCTGTGGTAGAACAAATGAAACAGCTACCACAAGATCATAAAGTATTCAAAAACTATTTGTTTCATTGACAAAAAAACTAACAACATAAGAAGAAATAATTATATAACTTGTTAGTCCGGTGGGAATTAATATATTTATATCAAATAGTACATATAAAATAGCCTGACCCCAAGGGGATCACTTTATAATCATTAACCTTGCAATCATGTAAAGTTGTTTGATGATAAGTGATTCAACAAAGCATATTATAAAATACTTTAAATTCAACCGTCTTCAGAGACACATAACAGTATAAAAAAATGTCTCGTAAATATTTAATAAAGATTAAACTTCAAGTATTTACCAAAATAATAAAAATAAAAGACATTGAATCTACTGTCCTTGTTAGACACCTAACACGTTTTTTCTGCATAGTATCCATACGTCCTAACCATTTTAAATTACACTTCTTGATTTATGTTGTTTACCATATCAAAGACATAAAACCTGGCATACTAATAAACCAATAAATTATAAATGCTAACACATTAATTAGCATTTATCTATTACCCAAAATCATTCCAAGACAAAAATAACTCAATGACATATTAGACTTTACCAAGTTTATTAACATCACAAGTAGAGTCAATGATCATTTGTGTTAGTGATCAAAAGGAGCGTAGTAAGTTTTGTCTCTTTTGAAGGTGCAGGGTTTAAACATTGACGTTGACGAATAATTATTTAACTTGATGATAGTAACAATTAAGAACTAATCTATAGTCAATCAGAAAAAATTAAATCACAAGATAACCTAATAACAAGAGATCTGAAAGCTCAAATCTGGATTTAAACATCCTTTAGAATGTATGTTTTGGATAACCACTACTGGTTAAAAAAAATAACTCGAGGGCATATTTTGATATTTATAATTCTAAAGTTTTCATTATTCATAAAGGTAAAGTATCAAAGTTGACCTTTTTAAATTCAAGAGATTTGAGCACCCACACAAAAACAAAATAGGCACCGCACATCTTAATCTTACCGCTGTTTCTTTATTCAAAAATAAATAAATAACTTTAACTTATAACCAAAAACATGTAGTCAAATATATTTATTTACTGGCTTTAGTTACTCCTATATTACACGAAAATATAAAAGTTGATTATTAAATAACATAAAAATAAAAATAAAATCAAGTGTATTATATATTAAATAAGACATAATAACTTTGATTATAAGATCACAAATGAATAAAAACATCATTGTAAACTACATTTGTGAAAACATTAGTAGGTTTACACTCATTATCTAAAGCTAAAAGCTTCAATCCATCTTTACTCTTAACGTGTGACAAGATACCATAAAAC
This sequence comes from Flaveria sonorensis, assembly GCA_025506505.1. NCBI lineage: Eukaryota > Viridiplantae > Streptophyta > Magnoliopsida > Asterales > Asteraceae > Flaveria > Flaveria sonorensis. The sequence goes on from JACCIY010000632.1 coordinate 42,861, forward strand.
TGATCATCCGTAAAAATACAAAACTGATCATGCGTAAAAATAGACTCTTTCAAGTATAAACTGACACTTGAAAGAGATTGAACTTAACTTTTGTTTATTGTCATGGCGAAATATACGGTCAAAGAAAACTGTCTTCTTTTAGATTTAAAAGGAATACTTTTGACGGGTCAAATCGTGAGCTAGATATTAAGTGTCTGTGAGAATTAGTATGAAGAAATTAAGATTTGAATAATATACACCAAAAAATTATGTGCAATAATTAGATCAATTTGAAATATTTTGACCATGTAATCAAATATAGAGATATAGTATTGAATCGGTTGGATTGGGCTATAAATGTTCATAATATCTCTGATTAGTTGTTGATTATTATTTATTCAATACTAACTTTAGTAAACTCGTATATATAGGGGTTGAAAAAATAAAATATTAAATATAATAAAATTTTATGAAGTATAAAATGATAATCTAAAATAAAATGATTATAATTACACATGAGTAATAACTATAAGTAATAAAATAACAATATCAATTTTTAAACTTTTGTTTTTAAACTTTCTTTTCAAAAAAAGTTAACATTTTTTTAAAACAAACCGTATTAAAAATGTTATTTTTTAAATTTTTTTATTATAACTCCTAATTTTAATTATTTTTAGTTTATAAAAAATTTACTTTTTAAAAATAACAATTTTAAAATATTTTATTTTAAAAAAAGTTAGATGTTTTAGAAAAAAAATTAATTGTATAAAAAATTGTTTTCTAGAAATAACATTAATAAAAAGACATCTTTCTTAATTTATTATTAAAATTAATTTAAAAAAGAATTAAAATTATTTA
>JACCIY010000324.1:0-59437 GCA_025506505.1 Flaveria sonorensis
TTGAAGCAACAATTATTTACTGTACACATTTATATGAGACGTTGAAATCCTACTAGCTCGTGAACGTCGAGATTCTCAAAGTTGTATATTACATCAAGGCAAACTAAGTTAGTGTTTGATTTTGTATGATGGAATGGTTTTCTGATAAGTATAATATCACTTTCACATTAAAGTATTTCGTGAGCATCAAAATTAATAATTAAAAATGACAGAAAAACTACATCATAAGCACGGTTAATGACCACTGCACCACCCTACTTTAGTTTATACTTCCTGTTTCTCTTAGCATGACATAAAAAAATAATTAGCAATAGAATCCAAAATCATCTCCTCTATCATCTTCTTATTTGGAATGCCGTAGCTTTTTCTAGACCGCTATAAAACTAAGCAACCATTATAACTGCATCAACAATCCTCTTCTTAGACAAATTCATCCTCATATTTTTCTAACAAACTATATGGCCATTGGTAGTAATCCGCCTCCGAAAATTAGTCCAACCACTTACCAATCAAAGTCACAGAACTCATAATCCAACACATATCCATCTATCCTTCAAATTTAAACTACACAGGATATTAAGAAGAAGGAACATCTAGACCTTTATTCACCATATTGATTCTAGTAGGCAGATGCTGGTATAAAACCTCCTAGCATGAATCATAACTTTTTTAGGAATAATTAAATGCACCAGATTAGATATTTATCAACTGGAAAATTTTGATAACCCACCCATTCTACACCTCTTTTACTTGAAACTAGAAACTCCCAAAAGTAACCATTTTGACTATCAGTTTGCGCATTTGCACACAAACTTGTTTCACCAGGCAAACGAATTGTTATAATGATCTTATTTAGCTCAAATCCTTATAGGATGACATCAATTCCAATTATCTCCATCAATCCGCCTCGATCACCCCATCTTAAGTCCAGAAATTGAAGAGCAAGATATGTTCCCTCTTGTGTGCACTCTAACTGTTTTCATTGCTTTGATCCGTAAACATGAGAAGCCAATCTCATCACAAGACCATTACCTAATGTCCTTGATTGGTTGCATTAACTGAAAGGTGTTTTACCAAAGTTTTAGCCAACTGCATAACACCGACCATTGGTTTGATGGTCTATGTATCAATCTGCCTTCATTGCTTATAGGAATATTCTTGATTGTCCCTGATCCTTAAAAAAACCTTAACATAGTTGGAAAGACTAAGTCCAAAGTCTTGTTTTTTAAAGTCGATTTGTAAAAGTATTTGACTCATTGAATTGGAACTTCATCGATGCCATTACAAATGAATTTCCCAGAACAGTGAATGGGGTGGATGCAACCGTATCATCATTCTCCAAGTCCTTGATACTAACAATGGTTCACCAACAAGCAAGCTGCAATATTCTCGAGGCCTCTATCAATGAAACCTTTTTTTCCCATATAACTTTATACTTGTCATGGAGGCCCTAACTGGAATTATAACTAAAGCTAAGTTCCATGGGTATTCATAGTGGTTTGTTAACTCTATATATGAGCATGTACTATCACACCTTTTTATGTTAGATGTATCTTTTATCGGAGTGGTCGATGATAAATATGATTATATCTCTAGACTTGTGTATTGTTTTTACTTAGTTTCAGGGCTAAAAATCAATTACCAAAAATCAAAATTTTAGCATTGATGTTAACTAACATGAGTTAGAGCAGATGGCTTGCTTATTAACTGCAACATTGGAAGCCTACCCTTTGTTTATCATAGCTCGTAAGTAGGTGAAAATATGAACCTGATGAAGAATTGGCTACCTATTATCGAGACCTTCAAGAGCAAACAGTCAAGCTAAAGCTTCAACTTTGTCTTTTTGGAGGTTGTCTCACCCTTATTAAATCATTCTTCATATCCTACCAACTATAAGTCTCCCTCTATAAGATCCCATCTAGGTAATTGACATACTAGAATGTTACGTATTTTTTATTTATTAAGTTTTGGATATGTGTTTTAATAAGCTAAGGGGTAGTATGTTATTTATGATTTCTATTGGTAGTGTGTTGCAACTTATTTGGTTTATATTTGAATGTAACGTAACAACCTGGGAATATCCAAAAATTTGAGTTCATATATCCTCCTAATCTTTAGCTTCTTCTTGTTTATTCGATTTAATCCCTAACAAAAGTATCAGAGCTTTTCCAGGCAATCTCTCTCAGATTCAAAAAGTTATCATGACGAACACATAATCAAGATGTTGACAATGCAATCAAGGACCATGACAAGGCGATTTCCGATCTCCAGGCAACTCTATCACTATGATGACGCACACGAACAATTAATGATGTAACAAGAATAGATCTGAAGGCTATGACCAAGAGCAGATCCACCTATTCTATTCCAGCAAGAACGTTAATGGTTCAAGCACTAGGCAGATGAAGATTGAAAGAGTGACTATCCCAAGTTCAATAGGGAAGACATAGGGGTGTAACTATTATTAGGAGCATTTTTTTACAATCGATGAGACTCTAGATACATGAAACTTTGGTATGCTGTCATCCCACCTTGAAGGACCATTCAAACACTGTCGTTCATGAGAGTCGTGGCGCTACTGTAGTTGAAATCCCATGGGAATTATGTTAGGGCTATCTCAAGTTGGTTTTTCAACACCATGCTTGCAGACCTGTTGGAAGAAATCGCATCCTTGACTCATAATGATTCTCTACATGACTACACACTTCATTCGATGCTTTGTTGACAAGGTAAATCTTTGTGAAACTCAAGCCGTGAGTTAGTATCTTAAAGGCCTTAAACAAGAGGTCCGAGGACTGGTAAAAAAAGTTTCAGCCTCATACCCTACACAAGGTATATATGGGTTGGCACATATACAAGATATCAATAAATAACTTAATGGGGTAAAACCCCCACGAGTAGTTCTAAATAAGGGAACAAGTCATCAAAAATTACTCCTCTCGTAAACGCTTCAAAACTACCTTTGCTACAAAGTCCAATAACCGGTGCCACTGAGCTTTCGGCTTCTAAGAGGGAAATCTTTTCTCGAGGTGCTTGACGGTGATGAACTCGAGTTAAAAAGGGCAAATGAGGAGTGTTTTTTGTGCACCAGAAGGTTTGTTCCGGGGCACATGGTAAGAAAACAACTTTACATACTTGAAGTGGTAGAGGATGAAAAACCAGAATGAAGAGGTTTGTTTTGGGAGGATAAAGACAAGGTTCCTTGAATCACTTTTTAAGGAACAAGTGGTTAAGGAGGGAGTATTGTTACATATCTTTTATTTAATAATTTAGTTTGGTGTGGCGTTAATAAGCTAGGGGATAGTATGTTATTTATGATTTCTATTGGTTTTGTGTTGACACTTATTTGGTTATATGTTTGAATGAAACGAACAACCTGGGATATCCCGAATTTTGAGTTCATAGCTCCTCCTATTCTCTAGCTTCTTCTTGTTTATTCAGTTTAATCCTTATCATAGAAGCACCAAGAAGGAGATATCATTAGGGGTTGGTTTTATGGGACCATGTCATAGCCCCAAATGAGTTGGGAGGCTACAGATTGGGTCGCTAAAAGTAAAAAATATGGTGCTCCTAGCAAAATTTATGGAGATACATGAAAGAAGAAAATAACCCATATAGACAAGTTATTTCAGCCTACCACACCCAACAAGAAACCCTCCTCATTCCTTGAATAGGAAGTTATCGAGTACCCAGTCCAACATCTCAAAGGTGATAACCTATTACTATCTCCAACTTTTGAGCATTAAAATATGCTACAAGGGAATCTTGGTGATAGAAGGAAAATAAGGTTTTGGATCGATATATGGCTCCGAAAATAAGAGTAGCATTATTAGCCTTGTACCATTGGAATCATCATAATCATGCCTTGTTGATCGGTGTGGTAGTCATGGTCATCACTGACTTGGTCATCGGATTGGGTCTGGTAATCTTCTTACACAAGATGAGGTCAATCAGTTTTAGTGGTACTTAAGTTCTCCGTAACACCACCCTAAAGGATTCGCATGATACATGGCAATGAGTTTTATGACCCTTTTTGATTTTTCTCAACAAAGTCCATCAAGGTTCATCTAAACAAACAGCTTCAATCCCCAGCTCTTGGGCCTTTATTAATTGCAGACCATGTGAAGGGTGGTCATACAATCAGTCTCACAATGAGAGATGTTTAGAACACTTAACAGTTCAAATAGGGAACTGAGTTTGAGTATGATGATACTAAGAACACAAGTAATTAGTGAGACAGAACTAAAACAAGAACAAACAAGTATGGTTTTCCAGGATGCTGTATATTGCTCTCAAGTTCTATTATAAGTGTTTTCAAAGAATATCAAATTACAAGGACCTGAGCACTTTATACTACATCCTACAACCGTCAATACTTAAAAGACAGTAGAAAACACTAATCTAGACAACAAGATCATGTAGAGTCAAGGCAGATTGCCTTTTGACTAGTAACTATGACATGCCATAGCTCACATCCTTTTCTAATACAAAAAGGTTTACAGGTACAAAAGTAGACAGTTCAGACAAAGACCTTAATCTACAGTTTACAAAAGCATGGACTTTTCACACAACTCATACAAGTTGGTGAGTCTTCAGAGTTGCAAGCGAAAGGTGTCAGTTTTATGTAAAGTTATCAGAGAAAGCATATTTTTCTCTGTCTTAGAAAGAAATCATCTTCACAGCAATTGGCTTTGGAAGACTTTTCTCTGAAGCCAAGACTCATCTTTGGCTTCGAAAGATTTTTGGACTTTGACTTCAGAAGATTTTAAACTTAGAGTATTTTTGTTTAGAGAGTGTAAAACTTCCGCAACAACTTCTTCCTTTACCTTCATTGCATGCATGCGGAAGACTCTTGGTTGTTTTGGCGTCTTTGGTTGTTATCAACCTTATAAACTCCCCCTAGGCTGATGCTACCAAAAAAGAAGTTCTTCAGATGTTAACAATCCTCATTAGGATCAAGATCATGCCTCTCTTCATCATATGGTCGGAGGATCCTTCAGACTTTCATAGTATCTTCTCATGTCATAGAGATTCATGTAGAGGAAGATCAAGCATGTCTTGCCAGAAGTAGACATCTTGACCTCCTTGCTCTTATAACATACATCTGTCCGGATTAGCAGCAAAACTCCAGGACAAGATGGGTTTTCCAATGGCAAGAGGCTCTACTTGAATAGAATTGGTTGAGCAGCCTTTTCATGCACTTTCTCAGGATGCTCTGACTCATCCTGAGGTGTGAAAGTGGATGCCTTGGTTTTTCTCTTCTTTGAAACACTTTCCTGGCCAGCCTTTCCTCCTCCTTGAAGTTTTCACCTAAGAGGACTGGTCTTCAGCACCAGATTGTTCTATTGTGTCCCTCTCAGTTGGGATCTCTTCTCTCATATTTTCAGATAAGAGAGAGGAGAACCTGCTGCGGATCAAAGATGAAGTTTGCTGAGATGCAGCTCTAGGATCAGGGTGTGTTGTCTCAGGGGTTCAACCTTCACCTCAACTTCAGGTTGACTGGACTTGGTAGAGAATGCAAGTCTACAAGCTCTCCCTTTTTGATCTTCTGCTTGATCAGTCCTTATATGCTCATCTATGTGGATAGGACATAGGACCAAGCCTTCTTCTGAAGAATCCATACAACTCTAAGAAGCTCATCATCCTTTATCTATCTTCAGACTTCTTTTGGCTTTTGTGGATGATGACCCTTGACCTTGCAGCTTCTTCCCTTCTTTCTTTCTGCAGCTTTTCTTTCTTTTGTAGCTTGTTCCTCCAGCTGCTTTAGATACTCAAACTCAATATACTCAAGGATAAGGGAGAAGTGTAGCTGCCTGTAGAGTCCTGTGGTAGTCAGGTAGTTGATCATATTCATTCTTCAGCTTCCCTATCTACATGAGGTTATGCAGCTGCCACAGTCTTTGTCTTAGGACTCTCTTGAACTGGGGAGAGGATAGGAGCATGTTTTTGTAGAGCCTTTTCAGTCTCCTTTCTTCCTTAATTTTGATGAGCAATGTTTAATCCTCTGCCTCCCTCCTCTCTATTTGACAACTCAGTATCACCAGCTCATTCAACTCTTCTAAGGAGAGATATGAGTTCATCACATTATAGTTCCTGGTCCCCAGGTAGTTTAGCCTGGCTGCCCTCAACTCATCATCTTGAGTGTTTGGTTTGGGGGCAGCCCGGATAGCATCTTGCATGAAGCCTGAGGACACTCCTAAACTCTCTCTCTTCCTCTAACTCCTCAGAGGTTATTTTCCTCTTCCCTTTGTCACGCACAGGCCTTTGTGACTCAGGGTGGGAGAGCTTTGGCATTCATTGCTTGGTTCAGCAGTCAAGCTCTGGCTAAAGAGAGGATGTGAAGCACCTTCACCATCTAGTACCTCACTGAGGGTACTGGGTGCTGAAGGAGATCCTATCTCAAGGTTCACAAGCTCAACTTCTGGCCTTCAGTCCAAGGCTTTCCCTTCGAAGCTAATATCAGGTCCATCTCATATCTAGTTGACCAAAACCTCACCTGCTAGCCTCTGTCTATATATTTTGATATCATCTTGAACTCTTTAAGCACCCTTCCTTGAATCTAATCTGCTAATCTCTCAGCTTGTCTATTTTGGCTTGGGTTGACAAGTGGGAGATCAACCAGATGGATGCACTCATAGAAACTCAATTTATAAAATTGAAGATCTCTTGTTGACCCTGACTCTAGAGATGACAAGAGCCCTTCTTTTTGTGTCATACCTCCATCCCAAGATTGGGTTCTCAGAGTGAAAAGATAGGGTAGACATGGCTCTGGGTATACCCCCTCCTCAAATAGGCAGTATATAAGTGAGTCCACATCAATGTGGACTTGAGGAGGTTGCTAAGTATAGACTATTGCAAGTGAGGGTGGGGATCCTCTAAGTCCATACTTTGAGAAGAACTCCCAGGTTCTATGACTGTTTAGACTTTCTCCCCCCTTTTTGGTAGCATCACTTTCTTGCATAAGTGAGCTGGGGTTTAGTCTATCACATTCACAGGTTCTTGTGGACCTGGTTGAGTTGTTTTTTGTGGCTCTCAGCTAGCTTGCCCTTGAATCGGTGATCTCTATTGCTGGTTATTGACCTCTTTTGTAAGATAGTCACTTGAGATTCCATGTGACTAATCTTGAGAGTAAATAGGTGCAAGTTTTATTCAATGTGTGCACCTTTAGTTTCAGACTCCCCTCATCTCCAGAAGAATCATCTAGGGGTGTGAAAGAATAGGACTAATGTCTTCTTCCTCATTACCAACATAGTGTTCTTGGCGGCTGGATTTCCCCTGCATCATAACAACTTCAAGAGAAGTGTCAAAAGGCTGGGCTGCCATGCTCGAGGTCTGACTATGTAATCACTTTCTAAAATGAGAGCCTTTTCCATATGGATCTCCTAACAGGTTCAGAAGATCCACCTCAGTGGGGGGTGGATGATGTGGCTAGACATGGGTGAGACAGGAGTACTCATCTCTCTTTGAGTAGGGGTGGAGAAGAGAGACTCATGGTACTCACTGAAGCCCATGTCTTCATCATATAAAAGTCAAGGCTGGGAATTAGTTGGTTAAGATCCAGCAGATGGGGATGGTAACTGTCCCCGAAAGGTTGTTCACTAGTGTTGAGACTATGAGTAAGGCTTAAGGCTGGTTGGGTTGTGAGCTCATCAGGCTGAGCATGAGGAACCTCAGCACTGATCATTTAAGAGATGGAGTGGTTTGCTCCTCAGGGAAGTGGGAGCTCAAGTGGCCACTTCCTCCTGCACGGTTGTAATATGGGGGCCTACACAAGCTGAATAGAATGTGCAGGGTTTATTTGGTTTTTCTCTAGTAGGTGATGGTTATTATGGGTAGTATTTGTGGTTGGGAGGTGAAGGTGTGGGTTTCACACTAGCTGTGCTGCTAGGTTTCACCTTGAGTAATGAGCTCAACATTTTTTGGGACTAGGGCTGTGGTCTACCCTAGAGAAGCCAACAGTTGGCTTCCTCATTATTTTAAAGATGTCGGGCTTCATCTGTCCTAGTTTTAGAATATTACCCATTCCCCTCAACTGTGTGCCCAGTTCACAGTTGAGAGTGCGGTACATATCAAGGGAACATGTAATACTCTAGGGAGTTCAAGTTAGCAGCAAATTGGTATATACAAATTGAGAATACCTGAACTTGACCCCCTAAACAATTCCATGGACTATAAGGAGAGGTCTTCTGGAATCTAGTCCCATCCTCTATGCTTGTTGGACTAGCTGTGTATGACAACATGGAGGAGGTACTTCCATTGAGATGAGACCTTCCCCTTCCTGAAGTTTTGACTGAGAAGTCACCTCATAGCCCATCTGCGCAAAAGTGGTTGACTGCAACTTTGGGAAAGGACGTCACCTTCTACATCCCAGCTAAAGATGTGTGTTTATGATGGCCGAGTGATGAAGATTGTCCTCCCCTACACTGTGGCAGACAATGCCTTTCCCTTCCATGGTGACCTCTTCGCAGGTCCGCCAAACTCCAACAAGTGATCCTCATAGAGAGGAGGATCAATGGTGAGGGAGGTGAAGTAGTTGGACAAAGAAGGTAACAACAAACCTTTGAAACCTGGATCTTTCTCAGAGTCTAACAGAGCAACTTGATTATGCTGCCTGTGAAGATGCATGGAAAAATAAGGTTGGTTTCTACGGTCAAGATTGGCCATTTGAAGTAGCTTTGTGATGATGGAAGATAAGAACGAAGGCGGTTTGTGGGTGAAATTAGGTTAGAGAATTGCAGATGAAGGGAGAGTGAGAAGAGGGGAACCATTGTGAGAATATATCGAAATGGATTTGAGACAAAGTTAAAGCAAAAGGATAAACTTTAAAATCCGGATGTCAGTCCCAGCTCTGAAAAAGTGCCCAAAAGATAGTTTTCTTAGAAGTTGAAATCTTCCAAGATAATTTTGCTTCGGAAGTTTTGAGAAAAAGCTTCCGAGCCAATTTGGCTTCGGAAGATATTCTTAAGAGTTGTGAAATTTGGCTTCAGAAGAAAAATACTTAGAGAATTTTTCTTCCGACATATATGTTTTCAGAAGATATTAAGGCTTGGGAGTTTTATTCTAAAGAGAATAAATCTTCCGAGACTTAATTGCTTCGAAAGATATTTGTCCTTCAAATACATGCAAGTACTTAAAAGCATATTTAAGCTTCAGAAGATATTCTCAGAATTTCTTCTGAAGGTATATTTCTTATAAGTAGTTATTTGATTTGAAGACATAATTTTTTTCCGAAGGCAACTTGGATTCTTCCGAAGGAAAACATGTTTTAAATATTTTCAAAAATCTAAGGAATATCATTAAAAAAAATTTCTTCAAAATAAACTGGGCTTATGAAGGTGATAATAGACAACTTAGGACACACAGTTTTAGAAATAAGGTTGATTTAGAAAATCTACTCAAAGTTAATCATCCCAATAGCTGATACAAGATATTTGAATCTCTGTTCATCAAGGCTTTAGTGAACAAATCAGCATATTGTTCATCTGTGTTAACTTTGACGAGTTTGATTAATCCCTTCTCAAAGTTATCTCTAATCAAATAAAACCTGATGTTGATGTGTTTGGTCCTGGAGTGCTACATAGGATTCTCTGTAATAGAGATAACACTGTTGTTATCAATATGGATGGGAGTCTCTTAAAGTTGAATCCATAGTCCATCATCTGATTCAGAATCGAAAGCACTTGAGCACAGCAGCTTGCAGCAGCAATGTATTCAGCTTCAACAGTGATACAGAGACACAGATTGTTTCTTGCATTACCATGAGACAACCCTTCCACCAAGGAATTGACATCCCCCTGATGTAGACTTTGCAGTCATGTTACAACCACCATAGTCACTATCTATATAAGCATACAGATTGAAGTCAGAATTCTTTGGATACCAAAGGCCAAGCTTGGGAGCACCTTTGAGATATCTAAGAATCCTCTTGACAGCACCAGGTGTGACATCTTGGGGTTTGCTTGATATCTTGCACAGATGCATGTTGCAAACATGATATCAGGCCTGCTGGCTATGAGGTACATAAGAGACCCAATCATAGCCCTGTAAAGATGTTCATCCATATACTCCCCTTTAAGATCAGGTCCAAGGAGTGGTTTTTGGCTATGGGTGTCTTAGCAACCTTACAATTAGTCATGTTGATCTTGTAGTATGTCTTGTACATACTTTGACTGACTTATGAAGATGCATTATCAACTTGCTTCACTTGAATTCCCAGAAAGAATTGAGTTCCCCCATGGCACTCATTTCAAATCTATTCTTCATCAGCCTCTTAAAGTCTTTGCAGAGCTTGGATTAGTTGACCCAAAGATAATATCATCCACATATACTTAAACCAGCATTAAGTCATTCCCTGTTCCTTTGATGAAGAGAGTTCCATCTATAGTACCCCTCTTGTAACCATATTGACAGGGATACTGAGATAGTGTCTCATACCACTTTCTTGGAGCTTGGTGCAGTCCATAAAGAGCTTTATCAAGATTGCAGACATAATCAGGATGATCCAGGTCTATAAAGCCAGGTGGTTGTTTGACATACACCTCTTCATCAATCACCCCATACAAAAAGCACACTTGACATCAAGTTGGTAGACCTTGAAATTCTTGGATGCAGCAAAAGCCAGGAATATTCTTACAACTTTAAGTCTTACCACAGGAGCAAAAACATCTGTGTAATCAATTCCCTCTTCTTGTGTGTACCCTTGAACAACTAGTCTTGCCTTATTCTTGATGACAAGTCCTCTATCATCTTTCTTGTTCCGAAAACCCATTGGTTCCTATGGTATTCTTCCTATAAGGAAGAGGACATAGGTTCCCAACCTTTTATCTTTTGAATTGAAGCAGCTCCTCTTGCATTGCTTCAACCCAGCTTTCATCTTTCAAAGCCACATCAACTTTCTTTGGCTCTACTTGAGACAAGAAGCAAAGTGTAGACAACATTTTTGTCATGGGTTTGTCCTCTTGTTCTCACCCCTGTATCAACATTTCCAATTATGTTTGTGGTGGGGTGTGACTTGTGGGTCCTTAGTTGAGGGATCACAGCAAGTTGATTAGAGAGATCCAAATTAGAGAAATTTAAATTTGGCAATGGAGTATCACCCACCACATCAACACACTTATCAAGTGAGACTTGATCCAATGAGTATTGACATCATTGATGTTGTCTTCTATGGAGTGGTTATCAGCATCAAGAAATTCTTGATCACTGTCACCACCTCCATTTCCTCCTACATTTGAAGCTCCTTCACCCGAGTTTTGAGCCTCTAAGCTGGAATTTGAAGGCATCTCAGATGTATCAGCTGAATTTGTCATTTTGTGCTGATGGGATCTTTATTTACAGGGTTAGTTACCACTGGAGCTGAAGTAGTATTCCTGCTTGGTCTTTTCAGCTCAAATCTTGGGTCAGGATCTTCTGTTGATACGTTACCTGTAGATCCTAAAACACTGGGAGTCCATTGAAGGTCATATTGGCTGACTCCTCAACTACTCTAGTTCTGAGATTGTATACTCTATAAGCCTTAGCTTGAGAAGCGTATCCAATAAAATGTCCATCATCTGATTTCTCAGCAAACTTGGCTACCTGATCTTTGGTATTCAAGTTAGTGCATGGACATCCAAATGACCTGAGGAAAGCAATGAATGGTCTCCTTTTGTGCCACAGCTCATAAGGAGTTTTACCATGAGTCTTAACTACTAAAACTCTGTTCTGCACACAGCAGGCTGTGTTAACAGCCTCAGCCCAGAAGGTGATGGGTAGTTTGAGTCAGACAATATGGTTTTTGCAGCCTTAATAAGTGTCCTGTTTCTCCTCTCAACAACACCGTTTTTGCTGAGGAGTTATGGGAGCACTATACTATCTTGTAATACCCTTTTAATCACAAAATCCATCAAGGATTTGGTTCTTAAATTCTGTTCCTTGATCACATCTTATGGTTTTGACCTTATGATCAGATTGATTCTCAATCTTCAGAATGAAATTCTTCAAAATCTCAGGAGTCTCATCCTTAGTTCTAAGGAAAAAAACCCAAGTAAATCTTGTGAAATCATCTGTGATCACTAAACAGTATGAGGTCCTTCCTAGATTCATTACACTGGTGGGGCCAAGAGATCCTATGTAATAATGTAGGGGAGTAGTGATAGAGTTCCTTTCCTTTGGCTTGTGAGACACTTTGTAATGCTTCCCTTTCAGGCATGCAACACAATGATCATCACTTGTAACTCTTTCTTTGACATTCTAGTTACCAATCATTCTTAATTAATTTATTCATATTTTTAAAGTTTACATGGTACATTCTTTTATGCCAGAGGAACGACTCATCACTATTTGCTTTGGATAGAAAGCAAAAAACTTCTTCTGAGGGAGATGTTTCCTGCAAGTCCATCTTGTATATATTTCCTTTCTTGGGGGTTCTGAGCTGGATATGCCCTTGAGGAATGATCACCCAGGCTTGAGAACAATGCACTCATGCTCAGTAAAGAGCATGTTTGTGTCTCTGATCACAAAATAGGATACACTCAGTAGATTGTATCCAAGCTCCTTAACAAAATTTACCTTCTTAATGGTAAGCTTACCATTTGTGACCATGCCTCTCCAGTGATGTAACCACCAGCATCTCCTCCAAACGCACCTGGTCCTACATCAATTTTCTCAAAATTGTGAAGCAAAGAACCATTGCCAGTCATGTGGCTGGAACAACCACTATCAATGATCCATATATTTCCCTTGGTCTGTAGCTGTTCCTGCATAAAAAAAAGTGTTAGTTACACTTGGAAACCCAAGCTTTATTGGTCTTGGGCTTTTTAAAGTGATCTGAAGACAATGTAACAGTAACAGATCCTATTCAAGCTTTGAGGATCATTAGTTGCTGTTGATGAAGAACTTTCAGTCACCAGGTCTTTCTTCATCTTCCACACCATCTTTGGAAGATTGGACTTGACCTTCACACCTTGGAAGTTTCAACAACTTCTGAATTTTTGGAGACTGGACCTTCGGAAGATCTTGCTTTCACTGCAGCATGCTTTAGTACTTCGAAAGCATTCATTTCTTCCGAGACCAAAATTTCTTCTGAAAGCATTCAACAACATCAGCTTTAGTGCATCCCACAGTTTCTTTGCAGTCTTGCACTTCTTGAAGCCTCTGTAGATAGAGTTTGGAAGAGCAGTTTGGAGGGCGGTCATGGCCTTCTGATCAGTATTAATTTTCTTCCGGTCTTCATCAGAATAGTTGGCCACTTCCTTGGGTATCATACCACCACTAGCAGCAGTTGAAGGGGTGGATGGTACATGAGGTCTAGAGACTACTAACCCCCACATCCTGGAGTCTTGGGACTTGATGAAGCCTTCCATTCTTTGACACCAAGTGTCAAAGTCTTCAAGAGTGATCAGTGGGACTTAGTCATAGTACCAGTTTTCCATGTCAGCCTTGGTGATAACTGCCATTTGATATGTTAAGTATTTTGTGAGAGTGAAAGGATTAAAGATGGTGAGATCTTACAATCAAGAGCCTAAAAAGCTCTGATACCAATTGCAGGACCGTGTGAAGGGTGGTCAATACAATCAGTCTCACAATAAGGAGAGGTTTAAAACACATAACAGTTCAAATGAGGAACTGGGTTTGAGTAGATGATGATACTAAGAACACAAGTAATTAGTGAGACAGAACTAATAACAAGAACAAACAAGTATGGTTTTCAAGGATGTTGTATATTGCTCTCAAGTTCTATTACAAGTGTTTCCAAAGCATATCTAAATTACAAGGACCTGAGACTCTTTATACTACATCCTACAACGTCAATACTTAGAAAGACAGTTGGAAACACTAATCTAGACAACAAGATCAATGTAGAGTCAAAAGCAGATTGTCTTTTTACTAGTGACTATGACATGCCATAGCTCACATCCTTTTCTAATACAAAAAGATTTATAGGTAAAAAATAGGAAGTTACAGATAAGACCTTAATCTATAGTTTACAAAAGCATGGACTTTTCACTAACTCATACAAGTTGGTGAGTCTTCAGAGTTGCAGCGGAAAGGGTGTCAGCTTTATGTAAAGTAGATCAGAGAAAGCATCTTTTCGCTGTCTTCAGAAGAAATTAGTCTTCACAGCAAATTGGCTTCGGAAGACTTTGTCTCTGAAGCTTCGGAAGACTTCATCTTTGGCTTCGGAAGATTTTGGACTTTGGCTTCGGAAGATTTTACACTTAGAGTATTTTCTGTTGGAGAGTGCAAAACTTCCGCAACAACTTCTTCCTTGTACCTTCAATGCATGCATGCAGGAAGACTCTTTGTTGTTTTGACTTCTTTGGTTGCATCAGCCTTATAATCTTCTGATATTACCTTACATTAATTTGTTACCCTCTAAAGTTAATATATTTGATTGACGAGAGTGAAAAAAATGATTTCCATGTCCAACTTATTACGTTAACTTGCAGATTGTGTGGTGAAGTTAATGAAATAGTGGTTCATCTCCTTACCAAATGTTATATTGCAAAAACAATAGGCAACTCGTGAGCTCATGTGCGAAATCCCCCCGATTTATGCTTTCTCATGAAAGGATTTAAGGATCTTCACGGACATTACAACGCCAATAACATAAAAAAAAAATGATCTAATAAGGGGTTTTAATCTCATGTTAGGTGATTTGGAAGGCTTGAAACAATCTTGTCTTCTCCAACAAGGAAGTGTTAATTGAGAGGCATATCAACGAGATAAAAACCAGTGGGTTTCCCTTGGGTCAAGAGCCGGGCAAAATTAAATAACTTAGATCGGGAGAAATGGAGTAAGTTTAGTTTTGATAATGTAATGTATTGACGCCTCTCTCTAGCACCTTTTTTTATTTTTGTAATTTTTGATGAATTAATAATACTGCCTTATGTTCATGAAAAACAAACAACCATTAAAATTGCTCTATCACCTTAAATCATACATAAATTATTATACCTAGTTAGAGGGCGTGAAATTGTTTCGGAAAAAATTACCCATAAAAAAAAGTGGCATTGCGTGGTTTTTTTTTTCCCTGGACGGAAATACCACAACCCCGGATCTGGTAACCTAAAAGTCTCCGGACTAAAGAATATTCATCATTACTTATCGATTAAAGATGCGAGTGCACTTATCAATTAAATATGAGAAAGTGAAAAATATTTCTTTGGGGAACTATGAAAAAACTGAGATTATGAGAAACAAAAAAACCGTTCTTCTAGCGACTGATAATTGATAGTCAGCTGCTACTGTGTTGTTCACTGAAGCAACCCTTTCTGACGAGTCACCCCATCCAATCCGACCGGATACAAATAATACAAGAAGACCCTTTGCTCTCCTCTGCATCTTCACTCTTCTTTCCTCTGGTGGGTCGGAGATCGGTTTTATCTCTCGAGATACATAAATTATTCACTGGACGTTTGATTCTTTGATGGGTTTATATTAAATCTTTCTTCTTGAAATCATACATCGTAATTTGATTTTGATGGTTCTGAATTTTGATACAAAGATTCTTGATTTCAGTATGTGATTATTTTAATGTTTGATGTAAAATGATGAAACTTTTGTTTAGTTTTCGTCTATAAGTTGCCCAAATTTTGGGCCTTTTAGGTGTTCGATGAAAGCCCTGAGAGAGTGCAAGTTGACCAAGTTAGTGAAATCGATAGTAGAAAGAAAGTTTAATCATTGCAGCTATGAATTCCAATGTGTAGCAAGGTAAAATGAGTTCAATGTCTGGCCAAACTTGAACCCTTTTATTTGGAATTAATCATTGCAGCTTTGAATTCGCATTTGTGTTTGTGGTGCAATCACACTGCCATTGACTTCCTACTACAATACATTGGATTAAGTGATCAATCATAAGTTGAAGCGTCAATCCGTTGAAATTTGTGTAGTGGGGAAGTGTCATCTCGGTATATGCTTAGGATTATGCCATGTAAGAGCTTAGATTTGATTGGAGATTCTTAGTATCAGGGTGGTTTATAAGTGTATGATTGTAATGTTCTTTAGATTGATTAAGCGTCTCGCTTTCCTTGTTTACGAGGATAAATGTGCATATACATGTATGTATAGTCATTCATATAAACATAATTGTTTGATGGTTTCATCAAGAATTGGTTATATTGTATACATGTGTATATCTTCTATTAGGGACTTATTGTTTGACTATAGCAATGGATGAACACCACCAGAAGCAACTGTGCATACCTAATTATATATTTCCATAACACATTTTGTACAATCGTCACGTAGATCTTAAATTATTTCAATATTAAATTACATTATGTAGGGCTATTTTCTTCCATTAAAAGCGTATATCACATTATCACCTGAAAGGTTAAACAGTACATATACTCATTCAGGGACTTGTAGTATGTCATTTGTGATAAATTTTGTTTTCAAAATGTTAGGAATTGTGTTGGATTTGGATCTTGTGGAATTTCATTTGTGATTTATATGATATAAAGTCCCACATTTATGTCTTTATACTTTTCTTTCCCATAAAAAGATGAAACTTCAAATTGATCAGTTTATCGAAGCCAAAAACTTAGGCATTGATGCAAGTTTTATGACAAAGATAGACAAATATTATGCGGCTACAACAAGTCTATATTAGAAAGTACTGAAACTGAAATTATGTTACGCCTGTCTTACAACTAATGAACTAATTGGTTTTACACTTTGGCGTCATCTATTCAGTAATGAGAAAGAGAACCAATGTTTCTGTATCAGCACATGAAGATGGAGCATCAAATCACAAATCTTTTCAAGAAGATAGTAAACAAGGAGCTAGTCAATTTCCATCATCCAAGAAAATCTTTATACTTTGTTTAATCTTCAGAATGACAAATTCTTTATTTGTGCAAACATATTTTAACCCAGATGAGCATTGGCAAGCTCTCGAAGTTGCACACCGGATCACCTTTGGGTATATCTATCTGTTTCATTTGACATCATATATGTTGAATAATTGTTATTAGTGTATATACAGGGGGTTTTGACTTAATTTAGAACTGGCAGATATGGGCATTTAACATGGGAGTGGACAAAAGGGATACGTAGCTATTTGCATCCAATGTTATTTGCCGTTCTCTATAAAGTTCTTTCCATCTTACATCTTGATACTCCACTTTTCATGGTAAGTTTCTTGTCTTTGTTCTTACTGAGTTGATCTTGTCTTGAGGTTTGTAAGTAGAGATGGGAAAATGGGTAGTTTGGGAGAGTTGGGTATGGGTCAAAAGAGAAATATTTTAGTACTGGCCGGGTCAGGTTGGATTGACCCACACACTTCTTTGCCCTTTATTATTTTTTAAAGCTTTAAAGCTATTTAATAGGGTATATGCGCTAACAGTACCCTCTAGGCAAGTTTCAACCCATTTTGACACATTCCCCTTCAAGCTAACTTTTTAATTTATTTATTAATTTAACCGGCTTGACCCATCAGGGATAACACATAAGTGCATTAAAACATTCATTAGTAAATGCGGTGGAACTGCAACCTCTAATTTTAGGTGCTTATCTTATTAAGATGGAGAATTTATTTCCTATCCTTCTGTCGTTTCATTTTGTGCTATTACTATTAAAAAAATTCTATTTTGCAGATTAAGGCTCCAAGACTGTTGCAAGCTATGTTGTCTGCGTTTGGTGATCTCTACATGTTCAAACTCTCTCATGTCCTGTATGGTGGCCATGTTGCCCAATGGGCTGTATCCTTTGTTTCATGCTCTTTGTTTTGATGTTAGTTTTCTCCCTGGCATGACCTGGCAGTTTACTTATAAATAGGCCAATTTTGGTTAATGCATATCTCTTGCCGATCAAATGGTAAATTAATTATATAGCTGAAAAAGAAACCACGTTCAAACAGGTTGAAAGCTGGCCAAAACGTATGTTTGATTGAACCAGAGACTCCTAAATAGGGGTGTACAAAAAAACCAGGTTTGGAAAAAAAACCAAACCGGTTTGAAAAAAAACGGTTTGAGCCAAACTGGTTTCTAAACTGACCGGCGGTTCGCATACGGGTTTGAAACCCGGCACCAAAAACTGTTTGTAAACCGGTTTCAAATTAAAAAAAACCGGTTAAACTAGTATAAAAATCAGTTTTCTAAAAGAACCGGTTTTCAAATTGGTCCAAACCGGTTTGAGCAGTTTGAGGATTCTTGATGAAAAACCGGTTTGAAACCAAACCAGTTTGTACATATAAAAAAAGCGGTCCGTTTTAAAAACCGAACTGGTTTGGCAAAAAAATCAGTTTGTACACCTCTACTCCTAAATTTCTTTTATCAGAAAATAGTTTATCATCATTGTAATAATACTATTTTTTAATCTTATTTATTGTTTTATTATTTATAAACTTTTTTAGAAATTAACACCTAAGTGTTTTTCGTCAACCCAACTTGTTCTGACCGTACTAAAATTTACCTGTTTTGACTTGTTCCCAGCTTATTCAAATCGTCCCATCTCGCTACCTCCATCTGTGCGACTGTCCTAACAATATATTGATATCGGTCTTTAAACAATAGTAAAGGAAATATATATAGTTCATATAAATAGCATATTTCTTTTATGTTGTACTTAATTTGTTTCAGCTCTTTGCACAGTTAACAAACTGGTTTATGTTTTACTGTATCACACGCACTTTATCTAACAGCTTAGAGACTGTCCTTACGGTTGTTAGTCTCTACTACTGGCCATGTTTGAGGGTCAATTCGAGCCATGGCCACCCAGTTTCTAGAACCTGGGCCTTGGTAACTGCTGCTTTAGCTTGTGCCCTTCGGCCCACAAGTGCTATAATATGGATTTATGTCGGTCTCATGGAGCTTTTTGTGTCTCGCGATAGACTGAAATTCATTTTTCTTCAAGTCTTGCCTTTTGGGTATGCCTTATTTCCAACTATGGTGTACAAGTAGACATGTCAAAATGAACTGGCAGGTGGGTTGGGTAATAAAATGAACTGGCAGGTGGGTTGGGTAATGGGTTGAATCAAAACCATAGGTTGGAACGTGTAAGGTAAGGTGGACCCGAAACAAAGTGATGACGTTATGTTATAGATAATTAGTGTGTCAAGTATGATTACAAGCACTATATTGTTTAGAACTTTCTTTTTCAATATAATGTTTTAGGAGGTTTAATGCATAAAAATTAACTTCACGCGACTTGCAACTCATTTCCCTTTTGAGATAATTTTTTTATTTATTTGTTTGACCCATTAGGCGATAAAACATAACCCGAGTCAACGCATTTATAAGTAAATGGGTTAAAATTGCCACATCTATTTATAAGATTAATAGCATGCATTATTTTTCTTATGTTTCTAGCTTTATTACCAGGTCAATTGTGCTTGGACTGACATTCTTACTGGACCGTTGGATGTACGGTTCGTGGGTTTTAGTGCCTCTCAATTTTTTGAAGTTCAATTTTCTTTCCTCTGGAGGTGACTATTATGGAACTCATCCATGGCACTGGTACTTCACACAGGGTTTTACAGTCATGATATTTACCTTTTTACCCTTTATGGTGGTTGGCATCATTCAGACTAAACACTGGAAGCTTTCAGGACTGATTTTGTGGGTTTTAGGGCTTTATAGCATATTAGGGCACAAGGAGTTCAGGTATGTCTACCTCTATAGTTTTCTCTTATAAAGGATTGAGCCCACATTGTTGTAGCAAATTTGACAAAACAATTGAATATTTTGTAGAATATGTGATCTTGAACAAGTAATGGTTATATTCATATCCACATCTTATCCAAATCTTACAAATTATAGTGTTTTTTCTTATATTCCCACAAATATGATGTTTTAGTACTGTTTTATAGATGTTGAAAAATAGGCGGGTCAGGTGGCTTGTTCGATCGTGAAAACAGGTTCTTGTTGAAAAAAGTACAATTGGTTTGGGTTGATGCTCCCTTTTTTGTCAACTACCAAAAGCAACTAATGCGTTAAATACAATTACTGAAAAATATAGTACCGCACAAAAAATTTTAAATGTTTAAGCTACTTAGGAGGTTGTATGCATTGAAAATACATCCAGGTTGACTTTTAACCGTTGATTTGACACATTTCATTTTAGCTAAATTTTGATTTGATGAATAAATTATATCTCAAATTACTTACAAGTATGATCAACAGGTTTGTCCTCCCTGTGCTTCCAATAGCTTTGTCTTTCTCTGGTTATTCATTAGCCATGTTAAGCCCACAATATTCATCTAATAGAAAGATCAAGAAATCTACAAACACTCACACTAAAGCCTCTTGGAAGTTACAAGCGGCGGTTATTTTCGTGGTGGCAACAAACCTTCCCATGGCCATTTACATGAGCATGGTTCATCAGGTACTTGAAAGTCATCATATTTTCTTGAAAATGTTTTCGGTTTCCTATATAAATAATATTTTTATTAATTTGAATTATTTATTGCATCAAAATAATAACTAGAGAGGAACCGAGGATGTGATGAATTATCTAGCCAAAGAAGCCCGTAAAGGGAATGTGTCAAGCATCCTATTTTTGACACCATGCCATGCTACTCCCTACTATTCAACTTTGCATCAAAATCTTCCTATGCGTTTTTTGGACTGTTCACCAAGGTATACATAACCAACAATATCTTGAATGAAATTTCATATTGAGTGGGTCGGGTTGGTAACAGGTCTCCTTTGTGCAGGTTGTCTCACCAAAAAGGACCCTGTCTAAAAAATGTTAAATTTTTTTGGCAAATTGAATTTTAATATTACAAACTATTACTCATTGGCCGATAATGATCCATACTATCGATTTGGCCGGTAACAATCCCAATTTTATTGTTATTACCAACAACAATCCCAGTAACATAATTATTGAAAATTTCTGCTTGATTTCCACTCGCTTTTTTATTCACAATAATGATTATGAACGAAATGAAAAAAAATACAAGCTAAATCGAGCTACAATAAGTACAAATTGAGTGTGCATGTATGATAATTATGCTACTGGGACTGTTGTTGGTAATAAAAATGAAAGCTAGGATTATTACCTATCAAATCAATAGTATGGATTATTATCGGCCAATGAGTAATAGTTTGGATTATTAAAATCCAAGTTGCCTTTTTTTACAAGTCGTTAGTGTGTTAAAATATTGTTACAGAACTAATATTATATCAATAAGATACAAACTAACATACCCAGTAAAAGCTCACTCATAGCAAAAGGTACTGGTTTGGGGAGGGTGGGATGTTTCCTCTATCGCCTGAGATAGAGAGATTGCTTTCAATGAGGCCCTCAGACCTCATTTATAAAATAATGAGTTGATATTGCTACATCTATTAGTTACAAATCTATTTGGTAATCTGTTAATAGCGAAGTGAAGGGAAATCTTGATGAGTCTGACCAGTTCATGATGGACCCGATTGGTTTCATATCTGAATTTGCCAAAAATTGGACTCAACCAAGCCATATCATACTATTCAACAATGAAGAAAAGCATCTTCAATCTTTCCTTATATCCTATTCTTTTAAAGAGGTATGCGTATCTTCTTGAACTTTAAGCCTCGCGATATACCATCATTTTTCTATTAACTTCACTAAATTGGGTTATGATTGCTAGAGAAAAAGATTCTTTCATGCTCATTTCAAGGTGGATCGAGATCTTCAAGCCTCAGTCGTCGTGTATGCTTTGAAGTAATGGCTCCTAAACTTCATTCGAGATTCCTGTTGCATGAATCTGATGTGGGCCAGTGATTCTTTGCCTCACTTTAGGATAACCTGATTTCTGGTATATTTTTTTTGAAGTTCAAATTTTGAGAGTCTAATTTATTCAAGAACTGAAGGATGTTGTGCAGAATACCTAATTGTAGAGTCTATAGAACTAATGTATACACAAAGATTGTTTAGAAAAAGTTGTGTAATCTTGTTTTTGAGCGCCATAGGAAGGTTTTTGGTTTGACAAAATTGCGTTATAATGTTATATTTGGTCAAGAAAAGGGCGGGGTGTCGGCTTACTTGCTAATTTTGTTCATTTTGTTAAAAATGTATGTGTTGTTCAAGTAGTAATCTAACTAAGAAGTTGTTTGGTAGCATCTGAATCAACCTCTTAATGATTCAGATGTCTGAATGGTTCAGCACTTAATGGTTCAGACTGTTTGTTTCGCGAGCAAATGTCTGAATGGTTCAGACATTTGCCTTTGAATGGTTAAGTATTATACTAATGCTAAAGATTATACTAATGCTGAATGGTTAAGAGGTCTAATGCTGAATGGTTAAGACCTCTTATCTGAATTGGTGCCTTTGAATAGTTAAACGATATACTAGCTCTTAATGGTTCAGACCTCTTATTAATTCAGCATTTAATCATTCAGAAATTACCAAACAGCCCCTAAATGATTAATCAACATTGAAAATTGTATGTGTATAAATGTATAATACTGCATGAGTTTTAACCTGTACAACCGGTTTGTTCCTTTTGTTTTGTTAATCCTTTGATTTGACGAATACAACATTTTGAAATGTGTAAAACTCATGAAAGTAGTCAATTTTTTTAAATGTGTTATATCTCAACAGTCATGTGATAATAATTGAATTTATAGTTGTGTATCTACTCAATTGCATGTGTAATTTTATTTTAATTTATTCAAGCTAAAAAAATCATGTTGTACATGAGGTACCACTAGCGTACCTACTTTTCACTTGTACAAAAATATGTCAACCGACAAATTGATACATATGTGACATTGATACCTGTAGTATGTGTTTTGTATATGGGGCCGAGATGGGAACATGATGCTTGACTTTTCTACTTATGACTTGAAGTTTAAACTAGTTTCACTAATTTGTAACTCATTTAAACACATACAGAGTGATGTATGTATTGGTTAGGCTTTTACTGATGACGGAGATTCAAATATATCGAAGGAAGTAAGGATCATAAGATCAATTGTTATTTGTTAGTTTGTAAGATCAATTGTTATTTGTTAGTTTGTAAGATCAATCATACGAGCGGTATTGTATAATGTTCTTAGCTTATCAGATGGTCAAAGCATGATTGATGTCGCATTGTAGTTTTGATCCCCTGCGTGGGAAATGTAAAGTCTATATCCAGTTTAGCTCTTGTTTACAGAGGATCGAGTTTCTATTTGTGATCAAAACTATTACAGGTTAGTTGACTCCATCAAGACCATCTAACCGATGAGACCAAATCAAACACAGCTTACAATGAATCTTTGTGTCCTCTTCATGAACACCACTTTCGTGTTACAATTTTTTACACAATTTTATCTTTTTACATTTTTAGCGCCTAAGAATATCATCATATAAGAGTGCAGTGATGGTGGGAACCTATGGCCAAAAGGTGTTTTAAATCACAATTTCTCACCATGATGACAAAATGATAACACTTGAATCCAACCTCCAAACATTCTAAATAGTTTGTATATTACTAACATTTTAAGTTAGAACATAATATTAGCATTCATACTTTTTGCTTCTATTTGGTTGTGAGTGTAGATGTTCCTAACAATTTTATGGTCAATAATACTGTAATTTGACACTAGTAGCCTATATTGCTTGTTTGTACTACATGTTTCAAAGAGAGGATGGGCTAGAGGAAAAGCTGAAAACAATCACTTTAGTATGAGTTTTTACCTCGTCAACAAACTATAATAAATACAAGTGTCTCCATTGGGCCTTCTCCTACCAACACATTTTTCTTTCGGTAAAACATGCAATACATTTATGCTAACAAAGTCTTGATATTTAGATTAAAATAAGCCACTAAATTATATAGACATAATCAAGTTGTAGATACTATCAACATAACACATGACAAGGATGTTTGACCATTAACATGTTCCGCATATAATATTTTTGTTGTGTTTACTTACGTCAAAGATGACTTGTTATGAAAAAAGATGTTACGTAATTCTCAATAGTTTACATATTACTAAAATTGTATTTTATAGTATCAGTGAAAATAATTGGTAAGGATCAACTTGCTCCTAGGTATAATACTATGAAATATTTCATTTTTATGGATCTTTTCCATTGAGGTCTCTTTGATGAGGCAATCACTTGTTGATCAGATGATCCAGAAATTTAATTTGTACTTAGCCAAAAATGAGCAAACTTCTAAAGGGGTCTTTGGTATAGAGTTGTTTCTTCTTTAATAGCACGAGTATCAGTCTAAGATGTTGCTTATGACCAGCTTTGGCTCGGGAATAGATCAAGATACCATCAATGATAAAAATGGTAAATTTGTTTAGGTATGGCCTGCAAACATGGTTCATAAAGTCCATGAATACCGAGAGTGCATTGATTAGTCCAAAGGGCATTACCACAAAGTCGTAGTGTCCATTGTGAATTCAGAAGGTTGTTTTGGGTATGGCTTCTTCTTGTACCCTGAGTTGGTCATAACCAAATCATAGGTCTATGTTTGAAAAAAAGTGACTCGGTCTAATTAGTTGAATAAATAATCAATCCTCAGTAGTGGGTGCCAATTTTAACTATTAATTTCTTCCATTCTTTATAGTCAATACACATGTGAAAAGATTTGTCCTTCTTCTTGACAAACAAAACTAGAGCTCCCCAAGGTGAGAAACATGGTTGGATGAACCATTTGTCTAGCAGTTCCTGTAAGTGGCTTGATGACTCCTTCATTTCTGATGGAGCTACACAATAAGACGATTTGGCAACAGGGTTTGCTCTAGGTATGAGGTCAATCCAAAACTCGACTTGTCGACTTGAAGGTAGTCTAGGCAAATTATCAAGGAATACCTTTAGAAATTTACGGATGATAAAAACATCTTGTAGCTACTTTCCTTCTAACTTCTTTTCAATTATATAAGCCAAGAAAGCATACTATTGGTTTCTTAGGTAGCTGCGAGCTTTCATACATAAGATGAACTTCTAGTTTCTTGTAGGTTTCTCTTCATGCACGTTTAAGGTATCTCTAGATGCTAAGGGCATGCGAACTATTTTCTTACCACAAATGATCTTAGCATGGTTGTTGGATCGCTAATCCATTCCCATAATCACATGAAAGCTACCACGCTTCGTAAGGATTAGGTTGATATTAACCAAATGGTCATCAAGATTTAGAGTACATCCTCGAGTAATAGTGTGAGCATGGATTAGTTTATCATTAGCTAACTCAATAGTGTAAGTAGTGTCTAACTTAGCAGGTTTTAAGTGCTTATTCTACACATTGTTTACGAGATGTTTCCTTGGAAAGGCATTGTTTGCTTCGGTGAAAGAAGCAACTCGAAAACTAGATTTGTAGGTATGTTTGTTAGAATTACCATAAGAACTTAATGGAATGCATGACATGTTCCATGTGCTGAAACTCAAGTAGTGCCTTGATGATGAAACTTTATGTGTGGCGCTTGAAGAAATTCAAGAGGATGGTAAACTTTGATTCGTTGAAGAAGCGGTTAAGATTATGGATAAGAAAATTAGGACTTTGAAGTGCAGAAGGATCCTGATTATCAAAGTTAGATGAAACTCCAAGTGAGGACCAAAACTTACCTGGGAATGAGAAGATCAAATAAGGATTAGGTATCATCACCTTTTCACGAAGGAAGTTACAGTTGATCACTTCGGTTGATTTTTAGGACGAAATTCTCTTAACTGAAAGATACTATGACATCCATCACCAAAACAAATACGTTGACTTTGACTGACCTTGACCTTGTATTTTAACTTTGGCCATAATATGGACTTTGACTAGGAAGTTGACTTAACATTGACTTGGATTGTGGTTAGTGTTTTATACATGTGTAGACACGTCAAGTACTTGAATTGTATGTTATAAGCTTAGCATAGACTAATAGGCTTTAGACATGATGATAGTAGGACATACACTAGATTGGATTTCATAGATGGTTTTGTGCCTAGAATTAGAGTAAAGACTTAAGAAAAAGTAAAAACACAAAGTTTATGTTAAAAAGTGTAACATCCTTGATTTTTCATGCTTAATCTACATGATTAACTCTTTGATGATTCTAGTACTTCCATGTAACCATTGGCTGAATTTAAGAACCTATTTATGAAAACTATCTCATGTTCTATGCATTATGATTCATGATGAAGCTATTGAATGTTAGTATAATTCTATGATAACATGTACGTAAATACTAGGTCTTGCTATAAACAGTAACTTGGAAGTGCCCTAACATTAACTAAATTCTAAAACAATACTGAATTACAACATAAGTGAAACATATATAACTATAAAGGAAAAAAAATTACATATGTGTAACTTAGGGTTACATATGTAACTTTGTTATAAGGATAAATATTTAAATAAATAAATTAAGTGACATATATTAGTTTATTATTCTAATCTATTTAAGTGATATATATCTAATAAAAAAATAATTAATTAACTAGTAATTATCCTAAATCTAAAAAATAATAAACCAAACTTATTCTTATGACACCCTACATATATCCCACATCAGCCGTGGACAGGAAAGATTCCTAGTTCATAAGGAATGTCCGGTCTCTAATATCACCAACGCGTTTTGGGCGTATTGGCTATGGATGAGAGGAGAACTCCACAGTTAAGTGTGCTCAGGTGATAGCAATCCAGGGATGGGTGACCTCCTTGGGAAGTTTTCACCCGGGCAACCAAAAGCAAATCCGTGAGCTTCGCGTGGGCAAAGCGGACAATATTGGTGGTACAAGGGGCCGGGTGTTACAATTCTAACTCTAAAATATCACAAAAATTTGTTCATCCCAATCCCTACTCAAATATATGTTCTTTATTAATAAAAATATTACAAAAATCAATCCTAACTGAAACCAAAAACCTTAATTTTTTGACTATAAATAGGAGGTATTATTCTAATTATTTTTCATAGCAAAATCTAAATCTGTGTCAGGATCAGCGTTCTAAGTTTGATCAATTAGAGTTGAATTGCAGCGGAATTAGAACAAGAATTATACAAATATAGCAAGAACACAATAGATATTCAATGGAACAGTACACGGTTATAGAGAAAGAGGGTTTTCTGCAAAAGGGATAATAACATTCATGCACACATGCTTCGGTATGGCGGCTGCTAGGTTTTTCTAAGCTGCGCCGATTACAATTAGGTCAGCATTCCTTATATAAAGGAATGTGACGTCTGCTGATGTCACTTGATAGTGACGTCTAACAGAATTATTACAAACTACTGAAAGTAAGCAAACTACTGAGAATGTTCACAACAACTGAGAACATCTCAGAGTATGCTAAGTACACGAAGAAACATAAGACTACTGAAACAAAAAGTACTGATTACAAGAAACATAAAACTACTGAAAGGAAACCATCACAACTACTGAAGAGGTCTTCTTCAGCTGTTGTGACAACATCTGAAACTTGGTCTTTAGTCTTTGTCTTCAGCTTTTGTCTTCAGACTTTGTCTTCAGTTCTTTAGCTTCAGACTTTGTCTTCAGCTCTTTTACTTTAGACTTTGTCTTCAGCTCTTTCACTTCAGACTTTGTCTTCAGCTCTTTCACTTCAGACTTTGTCTTCAGCTCTTTCACTTCAGACTTTGTCTTCAGCTCTTTCACTTCAGACTTTGTCTTCAGACCTTGTTATCAGTTGATGTCTTCAGCTGTTGCAGACCACTTCAGTTGTTGTAATGTCTGTGGGACTTAAAGGTTTTTCTGATCAGGCTCATTGGTTCTTTTGGTCCAACAAACTCCCCCTGAACCAATGCAGCCAAAACCTTTAAGCTTATTGAGGTCCCACTTATTCTTGGCAGAAATACTCTCTTGATCAGCTTCAGAGATATCAGATAAGCACAGGCCAGGGAACAGGTTTCAGAAGATGTGATTGTCAAAGGATGGAAGGGAACTCTGTCTTGGGGAAACTGGACACAGAGCTGTTATCCCAACCATGAAACCTACTTCCCATTGATGAGTCTATAAGACTCTCTGACGTAGGCCTCAAGGAGAACAACTTGTTCCTCCTTAGTGAGTTCTTCTGCTTCTCCTTCGAAGAAGAACTCTGGGCCATAGTACTCTGATAAGTACTTTACCGTCTTTCCATTATTCAACTCAACAGTTGTTATCTCTCTGTAGCAAATTCATCTGGGTGAGTCCCTTCTAATAACAACTGGAGTTCATTTTTCTTGATCTCTTCAAGCCTCTTGTATAACAACCCCTTCTTGACCATTTTGTTCTCCATTAGAGTTTGAGGGGTCATCTTTGACTTGTAGGCTCTCTTGAAGTCTTCAAGTATCTCCCAGGGTGAGACTACAATGGCCAACATAATAACAGCATCTATGGTCTTTCTCACTTGGCCATTGTATCTACTTGGTATGGATTTCTTATGAATTCTAGAACTAACCCTGGGGTCTGGCCAAATCCTTACTCTCTCCTTTTGATATTGAAAGGTATACCTGAGAGCATACAGCCTTTGAGCGTGTTTCTTCATGGCTTGTATTGATGATGACTGAGGAAACTCTTTGTCAACCATCTTCAAAAGTTGCTCATCGTGCTGTTTCTGCTGTTCTTCTTCTTCAATCTTAACTTTCACCATTTGCCTCTGAAAGTCTGGTGTGATCATTTGTTGACTTCTGGGCGCAGGTATTTTTAGAACAACAGAGATTGGCAGACTGTCTTCTTCATCTTCTTCTTCTTCTTCTTCTTCTTCCATCCTCAACACCCTTCTCCTCCTTCTGGGTGCATCCTTGGATGTGGTTTGAGGTGGTTTTTGGGGTATGGGAGTTGGTTTTGAGGGTTGAGTTGGTTTAAGTTTAGGTTTAGGGATTGGTTTGGAGAGTTGTGGGGTTGGTTGTTTTTGAGTGGGAGTTTGGGAAGGCTGGTCTAGCATTTTTGTGGTAAGTTTGGCTTTGGAAAGCTTGGCCATATCAGATCTCTTCCCAGCACCTGCTTCATCTAAGGCTTCGATAATCAACCCTTATTGAATGCTTCAGAAGCACAGATTCTGGTGGTTATTGCCAGAATACTGTCTCTGGTCCATGATTTAATCTCAATTAATGATCTTCCCAAGTATTTTGCAATAAATCTGATCATTATCTCCAACCTCTCCCTTTCCATTACACTGTAACTGGCCCATCTCTCTTGTATCTCTTCAATCTCCAGCCTTCTGATCTCAGTGTCTAATGTGGCTGTATCAAAGCCCTGTCTGAAGAGTTGGTCTATTATTCTGTCCATTGATCTGCTGTGAGCTTCATCAGCTTCTTTAACCAGATCATCCAATGATTTCTCTTCATCAGGCTTTTGAGTTTCAGCACTTTTCTTTCTCTTGTATGTGATCAGCTGTTTTTTTTTTCTAACTCCTTTTCTTTTTCTTGTTGTTTCTCATCTTCCACTCTCTTTCTCTTTCTTTCTTTCACTGCCTTAGACTCCCCCTTTTTGGGTGCATTGGGTTCAGGGGTTTGAATGGCAGAAAGCTTCTTTTGCACAGCATCATCAACAAGTGTTTGTAGATTTGAGGAGATCCTCTCATCAATGGCTTTATGCATAATCTCATTGATGATGGGAGTGATGAGAGATAAGGAGTGTTGAAAGGTAGCAACCATCTGCTCAGAGGGGTTCTGTCCCTGAGAGGTGGTGCCAAAAGCAGTGGCTGGTGGCTCAGTTGAGTGTAGTGGCTGAGTATTTGGTGAACCTTCAGATGAAGGTGCCATCTGTGGGTTTATTGGGGCAGATGGACTTTGATCCTGAGACATTTTGTCAAGCAGTTCTTTGAGTCTGCTCACCTCAGCCTCAAGGATTGTGTTATGGGCTAAGACATCGTAGAAAAAGCCCAGGTCATCATCAGTCTTTGCTGAATCACCTGACCTCCTGATTGAATCAGGATGTACATGCCCTGAGTGTAGATCAGTTGTAGCATGTGCCCCTTGTTCTTGGTTCTGGGGACTTCCTGCCTCAGGACTGAGTCCTTCATCGGCAGTTGCCTCTGGTGAGGTCTTAGAGATGTTACCAACTGCATCCTGTTCATTTGCTAAATCAGTAGAAGTGGCAGCCTCACCAGATGTTCTAACCTCCTCCTCTACATGGGGAGATTGAACATTATAACCCCTGTGCTGTGGGTTATCAGCAGCATTTTGGTCCTCTTCCTCAGCTGTTGTGGTTCTCCCCATTGTAATTGGTTTCTGGGGAGGAGGAGAGGAATGCAGCTGACTCAACACTTGTGCAACTATAATGGTTGGGCTTTGAGGGGCGGTTGCATTTGGAGATAGGTTTGAAGCAGATTGCACCCGGGGTGACTGGTGCTCTTCAATGGTAACCTTCTCAATTGAGATAGGTTCCAGTATTGTGGTATCCCCAATTATGGTTGCATCAGGATCCTGTTGAGAGGATGCCTGAGCGGCTAGGGTTGGTGGAGTCTTTGACACTACTGGGGGGTTAGAACCAGTAAGTGTTTCCTGTATTGGTGTTACAGGGGCATCCTCAGGGGACTCATCTCCCTGAGTAGCCTTTTTGGGCTTTTTGGTTTTGGGTTTGGTGGGGACTTTGGATCTGGAAGTGGAGGCTGTGGGTTCCCGCTGCTTGGGTTTTAGCAGCCGGGCAGCCCCTTTCAGTGTATGGTCAGAGTTGTGCCTGGAGTATACTTCAGGCAATACAGCCGGAGCAGGGACTCCAAGGCCAACAAGGCCGTCTGATTTTAGCTGATTTAAAATTATGGCCATGAGAAACCTGGGATATAATATCCATCTGTTTGCCACAGGTTTCAATGCCAGATCCTTTAGTTCCAGAAAAACTATCTCAGAAAAATTTAGATTTTGTCGTTCAAAGATAGAATATAATACCTGTTGCCATCGGGAGGACATCTGATCCCATGAGGAGGTTTTTGGTGCAAGGCAGACATTCACCATGTGGAATATAAGACGTTCAGCATCATGGAAGTGCTTCTTCAGAATGGTGATAGCACTTAAGTCTCCTTCATACCCGTTATTGATGAAAGACATATCAGTTGTGCCTTTCGGGTATTCTGTGACACAGGTGGCATCATGTAGATTTAGGGTTTGTCGAATGATGTCTGGAGTGATGACCACCTGTTTCTGGTTAACCAACGACTGGAGAGTGATTTGGCTATCAGTCTCACCAGTTTGCACAGAGACGTTGGTCCAGAACTGGCTTAGGGAATCGGGGTATATGGTAGGATTCAAAGAAAAGCGGTTCGGTACTGGGAATCTACCATAAGATAGATGGCATTATCAAATTTGTTCCAAAAGGCCGATTTCGAGAGGTAGGCAACACAGTTGTGTCTGGGTTTGAGTTTCATGGTCGCCATTGTTGAGAAAGTGAAGGACATAAAACGGCTAATGAAACGTTTGAAATTAGGTTTAGGTATTTATAGGGTAAGAAAAGGCTGATATAAAACGACTGAAAGTGTCGGTGCTGTCATCAGTTGTTTGAAAACAACTGAAGACCTGGTTTTAACTTTCAGAAGTAACAACTGAAGACTTGGTATTAGTCATCAGTAGTTGTGAAACTACTGAAGACATGGTTTTGGCTTCAGGTGTTGTAACAACTGAAGACTTGGTGTTAGTCATCAGTAGTTGTGAAACTACTGAAGACATGGTTTTGGCTTCAGTTGTTTGAAGTGAAACAGCAGTTGTAGAAACAACTGAAGAGAAAAGTTTCTCATCAGCTGTTGTCGTCAATTCTTAGCTCATCAGCTGTTTCATTCTGACCTCAACACTTATCAGACTTTTGTCTGATTTTCAGATGTTTCATTGGTCATCAGTACTTATCTGTTATACTGACATCAGTAGTTGTAACTACATCAGTAGTTGTAACTACATCAGTAGTTGTAACCACATCAGTTCTTTTCAACAGATAGAGTACTTCAGTACTTTTAAGTAATTTAGTCTTCAGTAGTTATGAAAACTACTGAGGATAAAAGAACTTATCAGTACTTATTTGTGACAATAGTATACGAATGCTCATCAGTACTTGTTGACTGAGATCATCAGTAGTTGTCACTTATTGGTAGACCTCTCACTAAACTATTATGGATCAGCTGATTCATGTTTTTGAGATTAACATGACCCAGCCTTCTATGCCACAGTTTAGATTCCTGAGGAGAGGCCTTGGAGAACAGGCAAGGATGACCTTTTAAATCAATCTTCTTTGACAAATCCAAGGCATATACTCTTCCTATCCTGTTGGCCTTCAGGAGAGTATGTTCATCCAATACCTTGTCAATCAGCCTCAGAACTTTGGAAGACAGAATCCGGCAGTTCTGGCTTGTGAAAAGTGCAACATGCCTTTTATCACACATCTGACTGACACTCAGTAGATTATACTTGAGATTCTCCACATGGTTAACATCATCAAATCTGATTTCTCCATTTGACACAAATCCTTTCCCGATGATGTAACCCTTAGCATCATTTCCAAATGAGACAAATCCCTTCTTTCCTTGAGAGTAGTCATTAAGAAGAGAACTGCTCCCAGTCATATGCATAGATCCTCCACTGTCTACATACCAGATGCTTCTTTGGCATGCTGAAGAACCCTGCATTTATCATAAGAACTAGTTAGCTTTAGAGACCCAAACCTTTTTGGTTTTGGGTCTGTTTTCATCAACAGATTTAACCATAACTTGTTTCTCATGATTAACAGCTGATGAAGGTGGAGATGGTGCTGAAATGGATTTCTTAGATTTGGGCTTGGATTTCCTTTTCAGTGGTTTGATCACAGGTGCATCTAGTTGGTTAACTCTCCCCAACAAATGCTGAACCATCATAACAAGTTGTGTCTGATTTGTTGCTAAAGCCTTCAGCTCATTTGACACATCAGTACTTGTTTTTGATGAGTTCCTATGACCCACCATTTCCTCCTTCTTGAAATTCACAGACTTCGTCTGATGTTTATCATGAGGAACACTATCAGCTGTTTTCTGATAAACCCCATCCTTCTTTTGGATTTTGGTGAGGCCTTGGGTTTATCAGTTTGAGATGACTGTGGTACAAACTTGGTTTCAAACTCATTTTTCATTTTATTTATCTCTTCTTTAATGAGCTTATCTCTGTTGAGTTTGGAACCCTTTTTGTACCAGCATTCATCAGATAGATGATTGAATTTACCACATATTTCACATGGCTTATTCTTCATCTTGGATTGATCAACTGCTGAAGTGGAAACTACTGAAGGTGTGATCTTCAGTACTTTTCTCCTTTCAGTACTTGTGTTAAGTACTGAAGGATCGGTAACAACTGAAGACTTGTTCTTCAGCTGTTCTCTATCCGTCCTGAAAGACCGTATGATAGATTCCTCAGCAGTTGTTAATCCTTTTATTTCATCAGATTTGAAATGCTTTTCAGATGTTGTGACTTGCCCTTCAGTACTTGGAGTACTTTGAGGAACAACATCTGAATTTCTCAGCTTCATGTGTTTATCAGCATTTAAACCATCAGGCAATTGATTTGCTGAGATCTTAACACTGACTTCATCCTCTAATTTTGTATTATCATTTGAGGATGAATCACATGATGATGTGGTTTGGAAATTACTTTCACCTTCAGATTTTACTATTGATTTTGA
The DNA here is from genome assembly GCA_025506505.1 of Flaveria sonorensis. Classification (NCBI taxonomy): domain Eukaryota; kingdom Viridiplantae; phylum Streptophyta; class Magnoliopsida; order Asterales; family Asteraceae; genus Flaveria; species Flaveria sonorensis. The sequence continues at coordinate 33,457 of JACCIY010000324.1, forward strand.
AGTAAAATCAGTAGGTGGTGCAGTATGATTGTAACCTATTCCAAACTTCACATTTGAAGCTGTTTGCTTGCTGAGAAGCATTTCAAATCCCTTGCAGGATGTTACCCAGCAGTCACACTCAACTTGGGTAGCTGCAAGTGTCTCTTTGAGACTTCTGTGGTTCTCGAGTATGACCTCTACCTTAGCCTTTTCATCATTAAGTTGGCATTTAAGCTTGTAAATCTCATCATCTTTGTCATTAAGTGCAGACACATACTCATCTTTTCTTTTGGAAATAGTTTTCTCAAGCTCAAGATTTTGATTGATTAAAGCTACATTTGCCTCTCTAATAGAGACAAAGGCAGCTATGCATGATTCAGAACATAACTTGGCTTTAGCCTCAGAAGATACCTGGGTTACCTGTGAAGATGAAGCATCTGAGCAGGAACCCTCAGTAGACTCCAGGGCCATGAGAGCAAGATTCCCAAAAGGATGTTCACCACCATGTTGACCAGCACCAGCAGATAATTGCTCATTGAAACCAGAAAGATCATCTGGTAAGCTGCTCCAGTCAACAACTCCTGGTGTGAAGAAGCTGTGATGAGGTTGAGATTGTGATGGAGATGGTTGAGGCTCAGGTGGGGCTTGAGGTTGTTGTGCTATAGGGACATGAACTGGATTTGGCTGTGGCATGTAATAGCAGGGATAAGGATATGGCATTGGACCCTGAGGGACAAAGTATGCAGGAGATTGAGGTTGTGAGTGATGACCAGAACTAGCAGGATGTTGCCCTTTGTTTTGTGAACTATTGCTTGGAAAGGTCACAAAGGGTGCAGAGGAGTTAGATCCAGTTGATCTACACTCTCTTGCAAAGTGCCCAAGCCTGTGGTATTTGTGACACCTCAACTTACTCTTGTCAAAACCAACTTTGGTTTTGCCAGAGAGTCCTGGAAATTTCCTACCAGTTCTCTTGTAGTACTTTTGAGATCTGATATTGATCAGGGCCATTTGGCTCAAAATATCCATCTCTTCTAAATCATCATCAGCAATACCCTGCAAATCATCCATGATAAAGCATAAATTATCACTATTACACCCAGAATGACTGTCAACACCAACAAATGCATGATCAGAACTGTTTGAAGAGAAATCTATATGCTCATCATAATGACTTTCTGATCCAGATATTCTGACTCATGACCGACCAAGGCAGTGTTACCTGGTACAAAGTCATCAGAGAGCTTTCCTGATGATGCCAGTTTCCTTTTCTGCTCTATCTCTCTTTCAAATGTAAGCAGTTTCCCATGGAGTTGGGTGAGAGATAGGCTATCCAGATTTGCACTGGAGCGTAGGACAATGGTATATGTGTCCCATCTCTCAGGCAGTGATCTGAGGAATCTGTTTTTCATCTGGCTGTTAGTATACTCATGCTTACCATTTTCAGCTCAGAGATCAAGCAGAGAAACGCTCAAACTGTTGAGTCAGTGTCTCACCCTTCCTATAAGAGAATGTCTCATATTGTTGGGCGAGGATTTCTCTATTGTTTGCTAAGACCTCATCAGTTCCTCCGAATTGTTCCTTCAAAGCATTCCAGAGGTCATGAGCAGTTTCATGATGCATAAGCCCAGAATAGATTTCATTCGGCAGTGCCATGGCCAGAATTCCATGGGCTTTAGCATCAATCTCAAACAGTTTACGATCTTCATCTGAGTATTGCTCCTTCTTCTTCGGAACCATTTGGTTGGTCTCCGGATTGTTCACCATAGGCTTGTGTGGACCATGAACCATAGATGTCCAACACCCTGAACTGTTAACAGACAGGTGATGGAGCATTCTTCGTTGCCATATGTTATACTCACTCCTAACCAGCATCGGAGGCTTGGTTGAGGAGCCAGTATGTGAGGGTCATTAGAAGGAGTAGTCATTCTCAGATTCAAACCAAAACAATCAGTTTCAACGGATTTAGCACAAAAACACAACAAACTCAATATGAACCAAGAAGAAACTCAAACAATACCAGAAGCAGCAGAAGATCAATCTCTATAACCAATTCTTGCAAATATGCTAATTCGATCAAACTTTAGATATCGAAATAGCAGTTTCAATGATCAATTGTTAAACCGATCATGATTAACCCGCTCTGATACCAATTGTCAGGATCAGCGTTCTAAGTTTGATCAATTAGAGTTGAATGCAGTGGAATTAGAACAAGAATTAGACAAATATAGCAAGAACACAATAGATATTCAATGGAACAGTACACGGTTATAGAGAAAGAGGGTTTTCTGCAAAAGGGATTCATGCTAAAGCTGCGCCAATTACAATTAGGTCAGCATTCCTTATATAAGGAATGTGACGTCTGCTGATGTCACTTGATAGTGACATCTAACAGAATTATTACAAACTACTGAAAGTAAGCAAACTACTGAGAATGTTCACAACAACTGAGAACATCTCAGTATTCTAAGTACACGAAGAAACATAAACTACTGAAACTAAAGTACTGATTACAAGAAACATAAAACTACTAAAGGAAACCATCACAACTACTGAAGAGGTCTTTTTCAGCTGTTGTGACAACATCTGAAACTTGGTCTCCAGTCTTTGTCTTCAGCTTTTGTCTTCAGACTTTGTCTTCAGTTCTTTAGCTTCAGACTTTGTCTTCAGCTCTTTTACTTCAGACTTTGTCTTCAGCTCTTTCACTTCAGACTTTTTCTTCAGCTCTTTCACTTCAGACTTTGTCTTTAGCTCTTTCACTTCAGACTTTGTGTCTTCAGCTCTTTCACTTCAGACTTTGTCTTCAGCTCTTCACTTCAGACTTTGTCTTCAGACCTTGTTATCAGTTGATGTCTTCAGCTGTCAGACCACTTCAGTTATTGTAATGTCTATGGGACTTAAAGGTTTTTGTGATCAGGCTCATTGGTCTTTTGGTCCAACAATCTGCAGCTCCCATCTGATGGAATTCAAGTATTCTCGGGTGTAAACAACTTAGAAACACCAGAACAAAAAATAAATTCCTCAAGGATCGATTTCAATCTCTCAAATAACAACAAACTGTTATATAAAAATCACTACTCATAATCACAGGCGGAGTCCATGATTAATGATATGGTATCTATGTGTGTTATGATTATGTGTTTGCAAGTGATAGAATGCTCAGATGAATAGAAAATGCTTATTTTATTTATTGTTCAAAAGCTTACAAAGGATTAGGGTATTATGCTATTTATAGTCAATACACAATAGCTGTATACAATACAAAAATACCCTATGTAAACGAACATTACATAAAATCCTAAGTCTATCATTCACTGTGGATGATAGACTGTCCGGTGTGGATGATAAGTCATCCGCCGTTGATGTTAATAAGTTATCCGCTGTGGATGATAGACTATCCGGTCTTGGATACTGTCAGTTGTGAACATTTGTGTTTGCATGATAGTGTCCGCTGTGGAGTGCTCATCCGCTGTGGATGTTGTGGATGAGCATCTGCTGTGAACTATTCATCAGCTGTGGACTTTTTTATATCCGTTGTATGTGTTGGTCATCCACTATAGACACTGCATATTTTTTCTTCATTCGCTACAGAGACTTCTTCATCCGCTGTGGATAGTGCTTCATCCACTGCCGACACTTGTCAAAATTTCTTTTATCTACACCTGAAAAAGAAATTTTAACAATAATTAGTGTCTGTTATGAATGCTAATATGTTAGTTAATATTGTTTGAATATTAGAAACACTTATGTTTTATTATGGCAACATTATCCTTCAATGTACTTGTTGAGTCCGACAATACTCCCTTTAAGGATGATGTTGCCATGTTTTAATGTTTGCTTGTTATTCTTATGTGTGTTAGTAAAAATATATGTGTTTTGTGTTTGATTTGAATGATTGAATGTTAATGTGATTGACTTAGAAGGTTTGATTGCATGATTGAATGATTTTCATGACTGAATGATTTGTATGTTTGAATGATTTGTATGATTGAATATTTGCATGATAATTGATTACACATGTGTAATCAGACTGCTTTGTATGTTTTGATTTATGTAGGTTTGCTAGTATGACTTGTTGTTATGTGATTGATATTATGTTTGATAATATGAATGTTATTTATGAATGATTAATGCTCTGATGGTTTTATTGTCTGTTATGTATGGTTGGATGTTTTGTTTGTTTGATTGTAGATATGTATGGTTGTTATTTTGTCTGTTTGATTGTTAGAAACCTTTATGTGTATGATGGACCAGCTTCATCAACACTCTTTTGCACTTCAGCTGTGGCCTTCAAAGACTCTTCTGTATGCATCTCTATAAGCTGATCCTTTTCTGCTTCCTTGACTTGGTCAGTCAAGAAGTGATCTTCAATGCATTCCAGCTGTTTACAATATGCTCAGCAAAATATTATACTGCACTGTTTTGATCGTCATATTTGCAATGAATGGAGAGATGAACCATCTGTTCTACGGTTGATAAATCCAAGCTTTGCACATCAATGTTGCTAACCAATATGGTTACAACATGATTCCCCTTTAGAACTTCCAGGTTATTGTTATCTAAGATCCTCAGGCCAGTGATTCCTTCTATGTGTGTTAATGATTACTGATTTGTCTAAATCCTTTGCTTCAAAGATGCATTTACATATACTGTTCCTAGTATTCTCAAACATGTGAATGAAATAGCGGCAATCACCCTACATAAAACAACTTCCATAGCAGGGAATGATTTGGTCAAAAAATCTTCCATAACAGGGAATGATTTGGTCTTAAAAATGAGACATACGAAGGATGTAGGAGTTTGATCTTAACAGGGTCAAACAACCTAATGTCTGAAGCTTCTTTCCCTTCAAGCTTTCTCTCCAATACCACTTCAAAATGGTTTCATCATAATACCACTTGGTTATTAGGTGATTGTATTGATTTCCATAAATCTTCTTCATAATCAACTTCAAATCAGATGGCCTTAGTGGATTCCCAACTCTTTCCAAAATTCACTGTTCATCTGAGATGAGGTTTCTTCACTTTGCTTCTTTTGCTTACTTGCCAGTTGTTGCTCTCTTCTCAACTTGGGTAAGTGAAGCTTGTCTTCTTTGTCTGCTTGGCTTTCATCTCATTGTTGGGGACAGTCTATCTAAGACACATATTGAATTGATGTGGCTAGTATGTTATGATCCAAGTCGGGTCATAGCAATAACAAGCTAGACAAACATCTATAATATTTATTTTATGATATTATCATGTAAGTAAATATGACACTTGAAGTATTTAGAAATTGGGTTTCTAAATATTTGCACTATGTTATGAATAAATTATGTGGAAAATTTATTCTAGAGAGAGAGTACTGTGTATTGTTATTCAAATGGTTGAACAAACAATACGAGTCTTTTGTCTCATTTCTTTGTTACTCATCCGCATTTACAAATGCGGATGTGTTACTGGTAAATACGGATGAATGTTCCTCATCCGCATTTACAAATGCGGATGTGCATTTGGGAAATAGTGAAGGAATTATTTCATCCGCATTTACTAATGCGAAGGAGCATTTAAGGAAATGCTGATGAAACTGATTGTCTGCATTTACTAATGCGGATGAGCATTTAAGAAAATGATGATGAACTCTTCGTTCGCATTACAAATGCGGATGTACATTTGGGAAATGCGGATGAAGTTTCTTCTTTCGCATTTACAAATGCGGTTAGAGTTTGTTCATCCGTATTTACTAATGCGGATGAATATTAGAGAAATACGGATGGGTTAAAGGATGGGTCCCGCCCACTTTTCTCTCACTCTGAAATACAGTTTCATAGGACGTGCAATATATGATTGCAATCAACCATTCTCTCTGATAACTTACAACACACACAAGGTGCAAATCGATGTTCCTATAGCTTTTCTCTCAATCAGTCTAGAAAAACCAAGAACAGAACCCGATTCAAGTGAAGAAAATCCTAGCAACCTGGTGTATTGTTGGAAGCTTGGGGTAGACAAGCTTGAGGTTTCCTGCTTTGGAAGCTGCCGATCAAAGATCTTCTTCCTCTGTCCCATTCGAGAGGTAGATTTCTAACACCCTATGGTTGTTTGTAAGCATGATTTTTCATATAACGATACCATTACGGGTTTTTAACAGATATATAAATTGGTTTATATATATTAACTGTAACAAGTTTTTCATTCTCATTCTGCTGCGTTTTCATTTTATAAGGATAAAATGACTTTGATAAACTTGTGAAAACCAACTGTGGTATCAGAGCCGGTTATATGGATACATGCTTCATCTTGGACTGAATTCTCGGTTTCTTGCTGTTATTCACCAACAGACAAAATTCAGGTCTATGTTTCCCCTGTTTTTAAGATTCTACTTTACATGCATATTGTAATCTTGAAAAATTTAATCATTTTGATTTAGTTGTTTGGACAAGAATCATGATATTCGGTTTGTTTATACATTAACTGAAAATCTGTGATTCAAGGGGAAAAATCTCGGATTTTTGCTTACATATTTGGATATGTATTTTGATGTTCATAACCTAGCCGAGACCTTGTGTTTGGATTTGTTGTGATTTATATTTGATTATTCAAAGGGTTGTAATAATTAAATGTATTTGTTCTTCCTATTGGCTATGTAATTTATTTATTTTCATTTGATATGTAAAATAAATAGATTAGTTGCATTTCACTTTTACTAGAAAATGTATATAGGATATAAATTTTGTAAAAGAAGATGCAACAGGATGTTTTCGGTTTGGGCCAATTTTGTGCCCAAAGGGCTTTATAGCTCTTAATGGGATTTAAGCCCAATAACAAAACATATTTTGAAGGCCCAAAGGGTTTGGTGCAGAATTTTAAGTCCATTTGGAAGCTCAAATCGAATGGGAGAATCACAACACAAAGTGGACACTTGAAGCATTTGGATGCGGGATCAAGTGGGAGTTCACCGACATAAGTGTTACCCTTAGGAAGGACCTAATAACTCACTTGTTTTGGTCAACAAGTGATGTTAAAATTAGTTGGCTATGGTTATGAACTTGTTGTTGTATATGTTGCTTTATGGTTGATTTAATTTATTGTTCATGTGATATTTGGATATGCACTGTTAAACAATTTCAAATCAACAACAAGCTACAAACGGTTCTTTTGGAAACATTAACATGGGTAATAAAATGGTTTTATTAAAGGTTAATGTTTTCGCAATAAAATTTGGTTTTATTAAAGGAACCTTGGAAATTGGTTTCACTTGTGTACCACGCATTTGAATGCATGCAAATGTAAGGTACAAAATGTTTTCATAACTAGAATTAATGAAAACAAAATCCCTTTTAAACAAGTTTAACACCATCCTTTTATACAACACTCGAATCACTTGGGAACTATTATGGGATAAAGGTCACCTAACCACATTTAGGGAACTTGTGTGTTTGAGGTGGGTTTAACATATTTGTGGGATAAAGGTCACCTAACCACCTGTATGTGTAAACTCACACGTGTGTGTAAGTAGGACGACTTGAGTTGGAAACCATGTGAATAGGGTCACCGAAGCATGGCGTACAATGGTGTTGATGGGATTAAACATGCCGACAAACATAAAGATGTTTAACCGATCCCATAAACTAGAAGTTGCAAAGGGTTGCAATTGTCAAAAGTTGACTACCTTGTTAATTTAAATAATGGATAAAGGTCACCTAACCATTATTTGAATGTAACGTTGGATTCTAGATTTTAATTATTAATTGTTATGAGACATGAAAGGGTATTAATAGTTAAAATGTTATTTTATAAATGCTAAAATTGAACTTTGTTTATATTGTAGTAATGGCCGCTAATAATAACAACGCTACCTTCCCGACCGTCCATAACCTGTCACTGAGAACTATCCTGGAAAAGGATCGTCTAAATCACAATAATTTCATGGATTGGTTTCGAAACTTGAGAATTGTTCTCAAGCAAGAAAAGAAATCATATGTGTTGGACGATCCTATTCCCGATTTCCCAACATTGATGATGTTGATGCCTACGAGGATTGGGTTAAGCACACTGAGGATTCTGTGCAAGTTTCTTGCCTCATGTTGGGAACCATGATTCCCGAGCTTCAAAAGGATTTTGAACATCACGGGGCATACGACATGATTACCCAGCTGAAGGAAATGTTCCTTCAACAAGCGAGGGTAGAGCGCTTCGAAACGGTTCGAGCGCTTCATGCATGTCGAATGGAAGAAACCCAATCTGTATCATCTTATGTGATGAAGATGAAAAGCCACATTGATCGCCTCGAAAGGCTAAATTTTCCCGTCTCAAAAGAGTTGGCCACGGATTTGATCCTCAATGGTCTAACCAAGAAGTTTGAGACTTTTATCATGAATTATAACATGAATGGATGGGACAAGAGCATTGGGGAACTTCATGCAATGCTCAAAACAGCTGAGGCAGGGATGGGTAAAAGGGTTTTACCAGTTCTCACGATCAATGAGGGTGGCAACAAGAAGAGGCATCACCCCGAACCCAAGGCAAATGTTGCCAAAGGCAAGGGTACATCAAAGGAAAGGGTAAGGGAAAGACTAAAGCGGACCACCAAAACCTAGGCTTAAGAAGCCAAAGGTTACGAGAACGATCCATGCTTTGAGTGTGGTGAGATAGGACATTGGAAGAGGAATTGTCCAATCTATCTCAAGGAGTTGAGAAACAAGAGGGATGCTGGGCAGAACTCAGGTAAACTTTCATGATCCATATTGAACTTAATGTTATTTCTTTAAACACATGGTATTAGATACCGGATGTGGAACTCATATTTACAATTTGTTGCAGGGGTTCAAAAGAAATAAGCATTTTAAGAAGGGGGATACTAGTCTCTATATGGGCAACGGAGCAAAGGTTGATGTTAAGCCCAAAGAGACTATATCTTGAAGCTTCCAAGTGGTTTGGAAGTCATTTTGAAGAATGTTTTGTATGCTCCTAGTTTGACTAGGAACATAATTTCTGTTTCCCTTCTAAAACAATTTGGTTATGTATTAAAGTTTGTAAATGATGGTATTTGTGTTTTTATGGATGATATATTTTATTTTAAGGCTATGCCTTTTAATGGTATTTAAATTGGTTCATGATGACTCATCCTTTAATAACTCGTTATACCAATCGAGCACCAAGAAACTTAAAATGGGTTTAAGTGAATTATATCTTTGGCATTGTCGTCTTGGTCACATAAACAAGAATCGCATTAAACACTTCAAAAGAATGGTCTTTTGGAAGCAAATGAAGAAGGTTCATTTGATAAGTGTGAATCTTGTTTACAAGGAAAGATGACAAGGAACCCTTTAGTGGTACTAACCAAAGGGCAAAAGATTTATTAGGAATCATACATTTGGATGTACGTGGTCCTTTTAAAGCAATGACAAGGACTGGTGAAAGATACTTCATTACCTTTATTGACGATTATAGTCGCTATGGTTATGTGTACTTGTTGAGACACAAAGATGAAGCTTTTGAAACGTTCAAAATCTTCAAGAATGAAGTAGAAAATCAACTCAACAAAACTATCAAAGTTCTTCATTCGGATAGAGGAGGTGAATACCTTAGTGATGCCTTTAAGATCATCTTAGGAGTTGTGGGATTGTCTCATAGCTTGCTCCACGAGGACACCACAGCATAATGGTGTGTCTGAAAGGAGAAACCAAACCCTATTGGATATGGTTCGATCTATGATGGCTAAAGCACACTACCTCTATCATTTTGGGTTTCGCATTGCTCTCCATGACCCGTATTTTGAATATGGCCCCAACCAAGAAAGTGGATAAGACACCTTTTGAAATATGGCATGGAAGGGTTCCATCGTTATCATATTTAAAGGTATGGGGTTGTGAGGCTTATGTTAAGCAAAACACCCCAAACAAGTTAGAAAGCCGATCCACTAAGTGTATCTTTATAGGATATCCCAAGGACTCAATGGGATATTACTTCTACAATCCATAGAGCAAAAGGTATTTATTGCTCGAAAGGCTGAGTTCTTGGAGACTAAATTCCTTATGGAAGGAACTACCGATAGAACAGTGGAACTTGATGAGGATCCAGAACCACAAGCCGATACATGTTTGGTTGATACTAGCAATCAACAAGAGGTTGTTGATAATGATCAAGTGGTTGATCAATACACACAAAACGTTCGTAGATCTGGTAGAACTAGCTATCCACCTAAAAGATAGGGATTTTTCATGAATGGATGCTATGTAGTTGACTAGGATGAACGAACTACGTACCATGATGCAATGTCCAATTCGGATTGTGACAAGTGGCTTGAAGCCATGAACGTATAGATGCAATCCATGCATGACAACCATGTGTGGGAATTAGTTGTGCCACCACTTAACTCCAAACCGGTTGGATGTAAGTCGGTTTTCAAGAAGAAAACCGATATGCATGGAAACTTGGATACTTATAAAGCAAGACTTGTAGCAAAAGGTTTCACTCAAACTCAAGGGGTTGATTATGATGAAACATTCTCGCCTGTGGCAATGCTAACGTCAATTAGGATATTATTTGCCATAGCTGCATATTATGACTATGAGATTTGGCAAATGGATGTCAAAACCGCTTTCAAAGCAGGATGTGCTAAAGTCAATAAGGATATCATAATCGGGGTATGTCTTCATTATGAATGGAGGGGCAGTGTCCTGGAAGAGTTCAAAGCAGGATGTGCTAGCATTGTCCACTACAGAATCAGAATACATCGCCGCTTCATTGGCAGCACAGGAAGTTGCATGGTTAAAGATATTCATTGCTGATCTAGGGGTAGTCTCTACCATTCAAGATCCCCTAGAGATCTTTTGTGACAACGAGGGTGTTATTGCTCAAATCAAGGAACCCCGTGCACATCAAAAGACAAGGCACATTGAGCAGAGATTCAACTACATAAGGGATGAAGTTGAAAAGGAAAGATATGTATTCGCAAAGTTCACACCGATCAAAACATTATGGATCCACTCACGAAGCTCCTTGAAAGGCCAAAGCATGAGAGTCATACTTGTGCCTTAGGACTTCGATATTCTAGTGACTGGATTTGATCTATTTAGTATTTAATTATCAGAATAATTGTTATTTTGACTCATATATATATATATACATGATTATGATACTATGAGTTATGTTCCATTTTAGCATGTTTAGATCCATGAATATGTTTATTATTCTAAATGTCTGTAGTCGGTCATATTTGTGGGAACAAATATGAAGTAAGACTATTATGAACTTGGATCGGTGGATATTCATAAGGTATAAATATAGAGCAAGAGGTTGCTACGAAGGTTCATAGATATTTATGGAATACAAATATTAGACAGACCCGCTCTCAAATTTTACTGCATGGAATTATGTAATTAATCATAAGTAAATTTGAGTAAAGGCGAATATCATTGTATCCTCTGACCTGAGATACATATTGGGTTTCGATATTCACCAAATATTATACTTTGATCTGGTTCTTTGCTGTTCTGAAATCATGTAAGTAAGTATTGACACTTTAAGTATTTAGAAATTGAGTTTCTAAATATTTGCACTAATGTTATGAATAAATTATATGGACAATTTATTCTATAGAGAGAGTACTGTGTATTGTTATTCAAATGGTTGAACAAACAATACAAATCTTTTTGTCTGCATTTTTTTGTTACTCATCCGCATTTATAAATACGGATGTGTTACTGAGGAAATGCGGATGAATGTTCATCATCCGCATTTACAAATACAGATGTGCATTCGGAAAATGCTGAAGGAATTATTTCATCCGCATTTACTAATACGGATGAGCATTTAAGGAAATGCTGATGAAACTGATTGTCAGCATTTACTGATGCAGATGAGCATTTAAGGAAATGTTGATGAACTCTTCGTCCGCATTTACAAATGCGGATGTACATTTGGGAAATGCGGATGAAGTTTCTTCTTCCGCATTTACAGATGCGGTTAGAGTTTGTTCATCTGCATTTACAAATGCGGATGAATATTAGAGAAATGTGGATGGGTTAAAGGGATGGGTCCTGCCCACTTTTCTCTCACTCTGAAATACAGTTTCATAGGACGTGAAATATATGATTGCAATCAACCACTCTCTCTAATAACTTACAACACACACAAAGGTACAAATCGGTGTTCCTGTAGCTTTTCTCTTGATCGGTCAAGAAAACCAAGAACAGAACCCGATTCAAGTGAAGAAAATCCTAGCAACCTGGTGTATTGTTGGAAGCTTGGGGTAGACAAGCTTGAGGTTTCCTGCTTTGGAAGTTGCCGATCAAAGATCTTCTTCCTCTGTCCCATTCGAGAGGTAGATTTCTAAACACCCTATGGTTGTTTGTAAGCATGGTTTTTCATACAACGATCCGTTATGGGTTTTTAACAGATATATAAATTGGTTTATATATATTAACTGTAACAAGTTTTTCATTCTCATTCCGCTGCGTTTTCATTTTATAAGGATAAAATGACCCTGATAAACTTGTGAAAACCCAACACTCATGATAGTTTCTATTCATGTAAGATCTCATAATATGATAGAAATCTGCTCCCCTGGGATTGTTAATATCATTGACCATCCTTAATTGCATCAGGTCTAATCTATCTTTGTAGCTCAAATATCCCAGTTGGGTTCTGTATGATAAGTATTCGACTAAGCCAGATACTCTCTTGATAAGCACTGCATCCCAGATTTCATCATATTTCCACACAACTATCTTTCTCTTATCAGCAGATGCTGTTAGTGTGATCTTGTCATACAACTTAACAAAGTAGGTGTTTTCATTGATCATCTCTCTCACCTTATTTTCTTTTGGCCATAGCCTGTGAGGCATGAACTGCCTAGGCTCAGGTGGAGCTTGATAATAGGTTGATAGAGATAAAGCTGGATGAGGTCTAGAGATCTGTGGCTTTCAAGCACTGGTAAGCATGTTCTTGTATATTTCTCTAGCCATATCCTTCATTTGAGAGAGTGATCTGCCTGCATAAGATCTGTAAGGAATCCTTGTATGACTCAACCAATTTTTAACTTGGGAGTATGACATTTTATCAATTTGTGGATCCTTTGGCAGATTCTTTTGGAATTCTTGTTGGTCTTTGATTTCCTTATATCTTTTGTATGTTTGCTCTTTTTCATTTTTCATGATTTCTTGAAAATCTTTAAGCAAGTCTTTAACCTCTGAAAGGTTAAGGTGCATGAAAGAATCATAGGGAAATCCCCTTGTTGCAAATTCTATACCTATAAGGGTTTCAGGATCATCAGGCAGTAGCTTCTGAATGTTTTCCATCTCATCTTCATCATGTTCTTCTTTTTCTTCTTCTTCAGAATCACTTAAAATGATGATGGGCTCTTATTGTTTATCTTTTGTCTGATCAATCTCACCTTCTTCTAACACTACATGATCTGTTTCTTTCTGTCTTTGTTCATCTTCATCAATTGGTTCAGTTTAAACCTTTAGAAGCTTAAGTGGTGGAGACTCAAGTTCTTCCAACTCTTGAACCTTTTGTTTTCCTTTCTTCAAGGAAGCCAAATACATTCTCTTTCTTTTCCTCTCATAAGTTTTCATTTGAGGCTGTGAGGATGATGCTTGATCTTTCGGTGCTTGAGTTTGCTCCTTTATTGATTTTGCAAACTGTCTAATTAACTCTTTCTGTTTTTCTAACAGAGGGTTGACAGTTATGATGCTTGATTCTGCTGTTTGTGTCTCTGAAGTATTAAAGTGTTGTCTAAGGATAGGTGAGTAATGTATGTTTTCAAATGGATTTGCCTCTCCAAACAACTCATCCATTGAAAAAGTCTCCTCAAGGATAATGATAGCCTTTTCAGTTTCCCCTGGGTTGGTTTCTTGAGCTTTAGACATTATTTGTTCAACTAACTCATCACTCAGGTCTTGTTCTAGACCTTCTGAATATTCTTCCTTATTCAGATGAGTGTCAACATGCAGTGCAGTGCTCTATACAAAAGAATTCTTTTGGTGGTAAACCTATTACTAAGTCACCTTTTACAAGTTGATTCATTCTGTTAAAATTTGAGTGACCTAATCGTCTATGCCATAATTAGGAAACATCTTCTAATGCTTTTGATAGTAAACATGTTTCAGGGGTTGATGCTAAAAAATGTTCATATCAACAATGTATGTGTTGTTATGACGGGGTGTTTTCAAAAAGATACAGTCTTTAGGTATTTGAAAACCCGTCTTGTGTACGTAGTAGTTATTAGAGTCAAATAAGGTGGCATATCCTTTATCACAGATTTGGGATATGTTAAGGAGATTAAACTGGAGGTTGGAGCAGTAGTTGACATTTTCAAAGCTGATCAACCCGTTTGATACTATTCCTTCACCAGTTATCTTTCCACCAGTCTTATCACCTCCAAATGTTACATTTCCTCCATGTTTGCTTTTAAAATCTCGAAGGAGGGAACAATTGCCAGTCATGTACTGAGAGCATCCACTGTCAACATACCATATGTTGTTAGGCCTTCTTTGATGTCCCTGCAAAGAGAAAAAAAATTAGATAGATGGTGCAACCCAAGCCAAGATGGTCTTGGGTTTTCCGTCTTTTCCCATTACGTAAATTTCTTTTAATGTGGCATTGTCTGCTGGTCTAGGAATTCTAGGCACACTAGACTTCCTTTGTGTGTTTTTAGCTCTATCTGGAGAAGTGCTTTGTGCTCTTCTCCTTTAAGTGCTAATGTCTGATGTTTGTCTATTCTGAGACTTATGTTTCCTGCTTGGTTGTTTAAAGTTGTCATAACAGTTTTTGTCTTTGTTTAAAACAACTTTTGTATGAGGAGTTTCTCGTGGTACTCCGCCTTTGTTTTTGTTAGAAACAACTGTCTCTTTCTCAGTTGATTTCTCAACTTGAGGTTGTTTGTTTTGCTTGTTGAAAAAGCAGTTAGCAGTACTGTGATTGTTTCTTTCACAGATTGAGCAATAGTTATGAAAATGACATGATTCAGTGCTGTGATTGTTCATGTCACAATACTTGCAATACTTACCATATTTGCATTTTTCTGTGGTGTGTGTGTATTGATCACACCACTTGTAGTATGGTAACTTTGCAGTGTTTTGTTCGTTAGTAACCTTTGATTTTAAACTAGACTTTAATGGTATCAAAAGTCATTGTTGTTTGTTTTGGCTGAATTGGGGCTTTGCCTTTCCCCTTGTTTGTTTCTTTTGGAGAGGCAGTGGAAGATTCAGCCTTTCTACCACTAGAGTAGATGTCAAAGCCTTGTGTCTGCTTTTGTTGTTTGGATGTTGTGTCAACCACACTTGAAACCTTTTTAGGTTGAGTAATTGGTCGTTCTGACTCATCATACAATAAGTCTTCATCATCTTCATCTATTGTTTGTTCATTAAACTCATTGTTTTCTCCTTGATAAAAGTCAATTGATTTATTTGTGGTGAAGTTTGACTCTTAACAAATTTTATCAATGGTGTTTTTAATATTAATGATGATTGTTTTGGGTCATCAGTCCTGTCATGTGGGTCAAGAGACTCACCTTGTTTGTTGGTCATGGAATCAGGAAGTGGGATATAATTATCATTATAAGGTGGGTTGACCTTATTGTATCATAATCCCGAGGGCTCTTACTGAGCAAAAAGATCTTCAAACTTCTTGTTGCTCACCTGAAATTTCTGAAGTTTCACTTTAGTTTCAGCCTGTAATGTCTTTGACTGAGTCAATGATTCATAGAGTTGCTCTACTTGAGCTACAAATGTTAATTTTTCAGACATCAATTTGTCCAAATCATTTTGTAATAAAAGAATTTTAGTTTCATATTATTTTTGTTCTGATTTTAAACTTTCGTTTAAAATGTTTGTTTCAATCACTTTCTTTGAAATTTTGTCTGCGTGTTCTCTATATCTATTGACTTCATCAATGCATGCTTGTGTACAGAGGTTTTCCCTTATGTCTTTTGGGATTTCTGAAATTTCATCCTCTATGTTTGCCATGAGTCCATGATCGGGAGATTGACTCTTGTCACACCCCCACTAGTAGCAGAAATACAAGGATGCGACAGACGGGATCGTCATAACACATCGGAGTTCTAAGAGAATCTATAAAGGAATTCTCCATCAATGGATCATGACGTCACCTGGCACAAAAGAACAAGTGTCAAGAACAATCAATACCATAACGTTATTTTTTAAATACACAAATAATGTAGAAGTTCAAAGCTAGAACAACTAGTACAAGAACAATCCAAAACATTTACAAGTCCTACAATAGTAACATATAGTCCAAAACTAATGTTCCAATGTCTAATGCTCTTGAAGGAGCGGTCTCGTATAAATTCTATTGTCCAAGTACCTAGGCACCGTTACCTAAAAAGACATGCTCTAAATAGCCAACATATGTTGGTGAGTTTATAGGTTTAAAAGTACAAACAATTTTCCATGTAAAACATGTACATAAGGTTGTATGTGACTTAGAGTATATAGCAGTCATAGATATCAACACAAGTTTAAGATCAGTCCAAGTCCAATTACCCGATTATATTCACCCAAGGGCCCGCACAGAACAAGTCAGTCTCAACTAGCATACCGACGATGGGGGTGGGGGTGTCAACCCGTTAGTACTATCAATACCTCTCCATGATAGTCAAGCACAAGAACAAGCACATGCACATGTACACTCTCATGAATGAACATCTAGACTCAACCTATGACCCAAACCACATACAATGTTTCCAAAATATTCTTTGAGACACAACATAGTCCAAAATATTGAGCAAGATTTTCCCCCAAGTAAAACATATTAAAAAGGGGCCGTGAAACTCACCTAGAAATAGCACAGTCCAAATCCCACAATACAAAGCAAGCATTAAAAGTGCAAATCACAAAAGGATTACTATAAGACAAAATGACCAATATGGGTGTAATCCTTATAGCCCAGTTCTTAATACCAATCAAGGTTTTATTTTATGAAAACATGATATACTAGTAGAACAGGTCCAAAGTCGGATTTAAACTTTAAAACTCGCCGTACTTGGTGTTTTTATGTCACTTTATATTAATTTAGTAACGCCCTTCAATAAACATCTATTAGTCCATATTCAATGAATTATAGACATTATTAATCTATTCTTTTAAAAAGTCATTTAACCATTTTTAAATACAAACCTTGTCTTTATTTAGTTATTTAGTTTCAAATCCTTAGCTTTAAGTTTATCAAAATATTTCAGCATGTAGAGCGGATTACGTACCAGTTTTGCATAAACTGCTTGGAGGTCAAACGGTAATGAAACATTGTGTAATAAGCATCGTTTGAAATATAAGACTTTAAATTATACTCCAGAAAAAGAATCATCACCGTTGGATAAAATATGAGAATGATATGACTCGATGAACACAGACCAACCTGCTGCCAGATTCGTCAGTTTTGACCTTCTGTTTTGTTAGCCACATTTGGAGGACCAAACGATGTCGAAATGACACGAGACCACTTGGGTAAGGTAGAGGACTCATTGAACTTGTTTTAG
The DNA here is from genome assembly GCA_025506505.1 of Flaveria sonorensis. Taxonomy (NCBI): domain Eukaryota; kingdom Viridiplantae; phylum Streptophyta; class Magnoliopsida; order Asterales; family Asteraceae; genus Flaveria; species Flaveria sonorensis. The sequence continues at coordinate 50,914 of JACCIY010000324.1, forward strand.
AAGATACTTTTGCCCATTTGGACTTATTATGACCAAGTTATATCCTGTACAAAACGTCCTTTTTTTCTGACAACAAACTATCCAGTTCATTAGTCTTGTTCCTTTGCATCCCAAACCTTTGACCATTATTAACCGAGCACTTAAGAAAGTTTATTTTATGAACTAATTGAAAAACCTTGTATCTTTGGATTATCCCAATTTTTCAGTCCCAAAACAATTAGTTGGATTTTAGTCTTTCGGTTCACAACATTAATTAATCAATTCATAGTTTTGATGGTTCAAGACGTCCATCCATTCAAGAAACAAAATTAATGATTTCAAAAACAATTTATAAGACCAAGATGTCTATTTTAATTAGGTCACACAAGATTACAACCCAACTTCAATATATTCAAGAATATACAAAGACCATAAATTAGGGTTTTACCGGTTAGAGAGTCCAACACCTGTATCACCTAGATCTTCACGATCCAACATGCAAAAGAAAGAATATAAGAATATAGATGATGATTTTGTGTTTATATGATGAAAATCATCGATATCAAAGTAGATCAAGTACATAATCATCAAGAAACGATTTCTCTTACCGGAGATTAGAAGATGAACAAGTCTTGCTTAGAACACGATCTTGAATGTCTTTATTATTTCAAAAATCAATGGAATGATATAATAAAGCTGATTTTAGATGAAGATGATGAATAACAAAAAGGAATTTGGGTTGTGGTGGCCCAACTGGTAGACGGTTCCTTTTCCCCCGGATCAATGAAGAAGGGAGAACTTGATTCTTCCGAAGAACCGGAAGTGAAGCGCTATGCTGGGTTTGCAATTTCGAAGTGGCTTGGAGAGAAAGTTTGCAAAAGTGAGGGAACAAGGGGGAATTCCTCCTTGTTTTTATTTTTGGCCGCAAACAAGGGAGGGGCAAGTGCCTTCGGGCCCTGGGACCGTCTCGTTCAATCCTTCTCGTCTCGAATTGCGTGTCAATCAATTTTTACGTTTTAAAATTCTGCGCCCTAAAACGATTCCAATGAACTATTATATGCCCTAGAAATCAGATATTGTATATTTTTGAACTAATTTAAGTTTATTTAATAGACTTTAGGCAAAGTCCATGAATGTCTAATTAGTTGGGTTTTAACGTAAATTTTTGCATTTCACCTTTTAGAAAATCTTTGATTAGGCTCAATGCACAGGACATTCTACGATGGCAAACCCAATGGTCATCTTATTGGCAATAACCCTAGGCCCAACACTATGACATAGGCCCAAAAAGCTAAATTTTAGATCAACATTGTAATGAACAATCAATCAAGACCAAGCCCAAATATGACAAAATCAAAGTCAAAAGTCAAGTCAATGGTCAAAGTCCCTGGTTAGTACACCTATTTTGGTGACGGATGTCACAGTATCCCCCCATTACGAGAATTTCACCCCAAATTCAGTCGGAGTTATCAACTGCAACGCCTTCCGTGAATAGGTGAAAGTAATTAGTCCTCAATTGATCTTCCCACGCACAGATAAAATTTTGTTCTCGCTTTAAGTTCCATGTAGTCTTTACGATAAGGAGTTTACTACTTTTCAAGTTTTGATTTCTTTATCCTTAATCTTTACTAGTACATAGGCAAATTAAAACTTACCGTCCACTCAAATTTCTTCGACCAACATGTATAAGATCTCATCCACATGAAACTACTTGAGCTTCGGCATATGGAGTGAGACATGCACCTTATTCAGTTCGTGATGGAATTCCATCCAATAAATCATAGGACCAAAACTGTTCTGTAGTCTTAACTATACTTGCAAATCTAGGTGACAATATGCTCCTTGACAAGACAAACAATGCCTTTCCAAGGCAACAACTCGTATACTGCCTCTAAAAACAAAGTCTTTTGAGATGGCTTTTTAGGTTTTACAACCTATTTACTGATATCTTCAGAGTATGACTGTTGTCCATTACCAAAAGTTAGATTCCAGTCCGGATTCCGATTTCACATTCAAGGTATCAGTAGTGTTTATATATAGGGTGTACCAAAACTAAGCCACAACATTACTAACACCTTGATAGTGTACCAGTCACCACCGTATCTAATTATCAATCAACCAATGTCTTAGAACATATGCCTAAAGCAAGGGTTCCTTTGATTGTCAGTGTAAATTTCTAATGATCTTGAGCTTCCTTTAGTCTGTATGTGATCCAAAACCCCTAATCATTCATCTCTTGAATGATTTATGGTCCAATCATCTAAATTTATATGACTTCTGCCCATTACATCAGCAATCGACACTTACATCCGTTTAGTGCTTTAAACGGTGCTCCTATAAGACTCTCATTGCAGCTATTGTTATAAGAAAATTCAACCAATAGTTGGTGAGTCTCCTAGCTACCTCCAAGTCAATGATAAAAGGCATTAACATATCCTCCAATGTCTGAATAGGTCTCTCACTCCTACCATCAGTATGATAGTGGTAAGTCTCACTCATGTCCAGACTTGTACCCAATGCCTACTATGAGCTATGTCGAATCATTACATGAAACGACTCGCACAAACAGGGATAATCGACATAGGTACTCCATGTCTATCGACAACTTCACTAACATAAATCCTTGCCAACTTTTCCATCTTGTTGTCCTCACGAATAGTCAGGAGATGCAAGATTTGGTCATGTTATCCACAATGACTCAAATAAATCATGCTCACTACTATTCTTATTAGCTTTGTGATGAAGTCCACAATCATGTTTTTTCCACTTTCGATCCAGAATCTCAAACTGTTATAATAGGCTAGGTGGCCTTCGACGCCTCACTTTAACATTTGAACAGTCACACACTTACACACATAATCCGCTATGTCCCCTTTCATTCCAGGCCACCAATTCAAGTCCTTACGATCATGCCACCTCTTGTTAGAACCAGAATGAACAATATACTTAAACTTGTGTGTTTCGTCCAACACTAATGTCTACACATTCCCCATAAATGAAACCTAAATTCACTTAATAAGGTACAATCTTCTATCGTCTTTTTGTACAAACCATTTGTTTAGACCTCTCAAAGCCTCATTCTCCATATTCAGTCCCCTATTTTACTCGACTTGAGGGTAATGAGGTAAGCACAGGGGTTTGACTCTCTCCTTACAACTCAACACGTCCTAACCTATATTTGCCTTTCTAGGTTATACTAGATTATACAGTCATAGTCGCTGAACAATCCAACATCTCTATCTTATGTTCAGTTCTTTTTTTGGTGAAAAATATGTTGAAAACTCTTGTGGTCAGTATAGATGACACACTTGGAGAACCTAGCATATAGTTTCTCCTTTTCAACATTTCCAAGACTATCCCCATATGTTTCTCATGATCCTCCCTATCCTCAAATAAATCATAATGTCCTCATTGAACACTATGACAAATTTATTCAGATATGGCATACACCTCTATTTCATCATGTCCATGAACATCAAAAGTGACTTTGTTAGCCCAAAATTCATAACTAGGAACTCGTAGTGTCAGTAACGAGTTCTAAATGCTTTCTCGGTATGTCATCCACATGTACTCTATGTTGATGATTTCCGAACGGAAATCAATATGCAAAAAGTACTTCGATACTTGAAGCTGATTGAATAAGTCATTTAACCTTGGCAAACAATAATGTTCTTGTCCCTTAGTTTATTAAGCTTTTGATAGTCCATGCACTTCCTGTACGATCCATCCTTCTTCTTAACAGAAGGCACTAGCGCCCCATGGTGAGTGAATGGGTCGTATAAAACCCTTACCGAACCACCACTCCAAAAGTTGATTAGATAGATCTTGCATCTCCATGGGTGGTAAGCGATAAGAAGCCCTAGGAACACGTACTTATGTACCAGGTCAATCCAAAGGTCCACCTGTTGTGAAGTAGGCAATCATACCAAATCCTTTAGGAACACTTCTTAGAAGTTTCACACAACAGGTATATCATCTAACTCTTATCTTTCCACCTTCATGCTCGAGATCTGCGTGTTGTCCTCTTCTGATCTCTCGCCACACGTGTTAAGTGTCTCACCATTTGACAATGGTATGCAAGTAATCTTCTCATAGCAGATGATCTCAGCACTATTCCTTGACAATCAATCCATCCCCGTGACCATGTTAAAAATTCTGTGCCCAAATCGTACAAGGTCTATTCTAAATGTATGATCCTCTAATAGCATAGTACAGTTTACAAGTCTATCATTAGCCTTTTAATAACACATATCCTTATGACTAGGGTTAAGCCCATTTAGTTACAAAAGTCAAAGTCACTAAAGTATGGGTATAACCTTTTGGGTATCATTGAAACCAATCCTGAATGCCTTTCTATGAACAGGGTTGCCACATTACCTTGCACTGGGTTTGCACTAATTGCAGACCAGATTTGTGTCGTTATTCTTTTTATTTTTGATTGACCATTTGACCTTGAGCCCAATTTAACCACGCATATGCGTTTCGATAATGCTCCTGGCTTCCGCACTCATAATTTCAACGTCAAACTCTTGTCGATTTTACCATATTAATCGGCACAACTGGGTTCACAAATACCTTAAAACTCTTCTCTAAGCGTTCCAATTTCTTGAAATTGAAACACACAGGTCATGACATCATAGTCTGGTGGTGCACATTGCACTTATTACTCTCCGAACAGGTGCCACATAGTCCTTCGTTGCCAGCACAGTAGCCACATATCCTTTCATGACCTTGTCCTTCTTTTCTACTTTAACACCGGCTAGCTCACCTGATTCCCTAACATCCTTCTACGTCTGCAGGATCAGTGTTTGTCTCACAACACAAGATATTCTCTCAACTCACTTAATATCACTCGGGTTGATGAAGTAGAATCTCTACTAAGTTCACAAGTAATATAATAAGTTAATGAAAGCATAATAACATAAGAATGGTTTTTCAAGATACTTGTATATATTACTTCTCAACTCAGTATTACAAGACTCTTACAAGCATGGTTACTATGTTACATGGAGAAACTATATATATACTACTATCTACAGCTAGTTATACTTGGAAAACTAGCTAGAATTTACAACTAGACAAATACTACATTGCTAGAAGTAAAGCATCTAAGATAAAGTAATAATATCCTAGATTAGTAGTCATGACAGGTCCATGACTTACCTTTTGACACACAACTAAGAATGGAAACTATAATGGTCAACTACATGGGCGTGGGAAGCGCCATGCAGTGTATCAGAGTTGCAGTGGGTTGTCAGACAGACCATACTTATGTCCATTGGTTCATAGTTGGTTCTTCCAAAGGTAAATGGCTTTGAAGAATAATTCTTCCAAGGTAATTTTGGCTTTGAAGAAACAACTTCTTCTTCTGAACTTCTGCAAGTCTTCAGGACTTTATTCTTCAGAAGCCTTTGTCTTTGGATCTTCTAAGTTGTATACTTTGGAAGGAGAAAAACTTGGTCTCGGAAGACTAAGTTCTTCCTTCGAAGTTCTTCATACTTTGAGCTTCGAAAAATCTTTGACTTAGCTTTGAAGATCAGCTTTGTCTTAGAAAGATCTTTGACTTAGCTTTGGAAGAGCAGTTTGTGTTCGGAAGACCACTTCATTTAGCACTTCAAAGTTTTTATAAGTGTTGTTTTGGTTGCACCAGCCTTATATGACCCAACAACGTCTCACTAGCTTTCTCGAGGGTCTAATACAACCATCTCTTCAGCTAAAATACATGCCTTTAGTATTGCACTCTAAATGGTTGGGGGTGCAGCTGTGACCATCATTCCACAACTGTAGAACCAGCCCCCTGATATACTTCTCCATCAACTTTGATTTATGTGTCACAAATATGGCACTAGCTTTGCCAACCTATGGAGTGGGTAGGGATAGGTGGTATGACCTGATCCCACCATTACTTGATTCCAAAACTAATGTCTATATTTTGCATCTTGTCCATGAGGCAGTACTCCTCAGAAACTAATAGCTTAAGCCCGTCCAAGGTCATGGCTATCATAACATTTCGACTTCGTACTTGAACTTGGATATTCCACCACGTTAGTGCTTTGCCACTAGTGGCCAAACAACACTCTTTGCCTTTTGATTATTAGCACAGATCTCGATGTCACATCCGTTTCCGTTCCTCAATACAACGGTCAGGGCTATTGCACCAACTTTCCCGTCGTACTCTTTTGGCTTGCATATCAGGAACTCCATGCACATACAACCAATCTTGCCTCTAGTGCAATTTCCTTTCATATTATCAGTCTCACCATGTCTAACTCTAATCCTCTAAGATCATCATATAGCCCAGTTCAGGCATATCCTTAGCATACCGAAGATGTTTATGTATAGGGTTCCCTGCAGCTTTCCCACCAAACCAATGATATACTTAGGACAATGTCTAATCTTGTTACATGACATCCATTTACTCCATCAAGTATAATGCTAGATTTCTCAAAAACAATGCTCCAAGTATTAAGATCAGTTTGAACAAAGCATCATAGGTACAAGGAGTCTCATCTTTTAGTATAAACTCTTCAAAGACCAAGTACATTTTAACATGTTAATTTTCATGATCACAAAAAAAAAGCGAAGAAATCTCATAGATACTGGGCTAAAATGTCCCGTATGATTCCCATGAAGGCTCCAGATATATTTGTACTTATGCAAGGATAAATAGGATAGTGTTTCCACACCATTGATTATTATAAGAATAGGAACTCCAATGTCCTATGTATAGAATGGAAGATTCATACTAACTATAAGAGTTATCTCATGAAGGATTTGCCAGATTTTGCATGCACTGCAAATTGCAATTACGTGTGCACAGTAATGGTAATTTGCTTTGCAGGGTCACCCCTAGCTCCTCCTGCCAGAGTCAACACATCTTGCCAAGTATAGAGTGCTATCCATGATTGGAGAATCAAGGATATGGTTACCAACCCAAGGTTAAGTAACTAAAGTTATATAGAGGAATTGATTGAGAAAGCATTCACTTGGGAAAGGAACAGTCAAAGGAATCCATTTAGTATAGTCTGAAATCCTATAAGTAATCATCTGAACTGAGTATGCCATGGCTCTTGTCTGTTGGTGTCATGTCAGGTAGCGTGTTCTTCTCCCAAGATTCAATTCATAACATAGGTATCACCAGCAGACGCACATATTAATTGGCTTAATAACCTAGGCCCTTTAAAAGAATCCTTATAGTAGCACTTATCAATCCAGACCAATAGTAGCGCATATGATCCAAGCGGGTTGTGGGCTTTCTAAGTGTGACATGAACTATGATACAACGACCAAATATTTTCCAAATAAGAACATCGCAAATAACACGTAAGACAAGCTACTTAACACAACTGATAATGCACATAGAACATTCACATGTATAGCTGTACACACATAATCCTATGATGCTACTACATGTGGGTACTTAGGTTATAGTGTAGGTCAAATAATCCACCTAATTCTCTATAACCAATGGCTCGATACCAATCTGTCACACCCCTGCTAGTAGCGGAAACACGGGATGCGACAGACGGGATCGTCATAACACTTAGGGGTCTAAGAGAATCTCTAAAGGAATTCTCCGTCAATGGATCATGACATCGCCCAACACAAAAGAACAAGTGTCAAGAACAATCAATACCATAACGTTATTCCATAAATACACAATAATGCAGAAGTTCAAAATAGAACAACTTGTACAAGAACAATCCAAAACATTTACAAGTCCAACATAGTAACATACAGTCCAAAACTAATGTTCCAATGTCTAATGCTCTTGAGGGAGCGGTCTCGTAAAGTCTATGGTCCAAGTACCTAGGCACCGTTACCTGAAAAGACATGCTCTAAATAGTCAACATACGTTTGGTGAGTTTACAGGTTTAAAAGTACAAACATTTTCCGTGTAAAACATACATAAGGTTATGTGTGAGTAAGAGTACATAGCAGTCATAGATATCAACACAAGTTTAGATCAGTCCAAGTCCAATTACCCGGATTATATTCATCCAAGGGAACGCACAGGCCAAGTCAGTCTCAACTAGCATACCGACGACGGGGATGGGTGTCAACCCGTTAGTACTACAATACTCTCCATGACAATCAAGCACAAGAACAAGCACATGCACATGTACACACTCATGAATGAACATCTAGACTCAACCCATGACCCAAACCACATACATGTTCCCAAAATATTCATTGAGACAAGGCATAGTCCAAAACATTGAGCAAGTTTTTTCCCCAAGTAAACATATTAAAAAGGGCCGTGAAACTTACCTTGAAATAGCACAGTCCAAATCCCACAATACACCAGCAAGCACTAAAAGTACAAATCACAAAAGGATTACTAAAGGACAAAATGACCATATGGGTGTAATTCTTGTAGCCCATTCCTTAATGCCATCTAGGTTTTTATTTTATGAAATATGATTTACTAGTAGAAGGTCCAAAGTCGGATTTAAACTTTAAAACACACCGTACTTAGGGTTTTTATTGTCACTTTATATTAATTTAGTAACCCCTTCAATAAACATCTATTAGTCCATATTCA
>JACCIY010001459.1:0-46972 GCA_025506505.1 Flaveria sonorensis
TGAAGAAGGAGGCTTTGACTAGAGCTTTCAGGTTGAGGATGCATCTCCAAACCAGCACTGATGGCAGATCATGAAAAGCCAAGGTATTGGACATCTTCGTACACCTGAATGTATTGCTAAAGTTAACAGATATAGGTCCTATGATTTAGAAATAAGAACTGATCTTGAGTCCTAAAACATTTTAAAGCTGATTTTAAAAGAGCTGAAAATGATTACAAACTTAAATAAACGACTTCAAGTTGTCTTCGGAGAACATTATGTCTTCAAGTTAAATAACTACTTATAGAAATTTACATTCGAAAGAAATTCTGAGATATCTTCCGAAGCTTAATATTTCTAAGTACTTACATGTATTCAAGGACAATTTTCTTCCGAAAGAAATTAAGTCTCGAAAGATTTGGAGAAAACCATTTCAACTCTTAAGCATGAACATACCAACTATAGGACTCAGATAAAAGATCTCATCACTAAGTTAACTGAATGCCAGGCTGAGCTTGTGATCAGCAAAGTCTGGCAGAAAATGTGTTCTTGAAAAGAGACCTTAAAAACATGATATCCTCATCCTTGCATGCAAAAGTTTGTTATCAGAATAAGCAGGGACTGGGATCTACTGACATAGCTCCTCCACACACTCTATTGTTTGTAAGATCTCCAAGGTGTGAAACTTGTGAAGATGAGCTTCTCTCTTGATCCCATTGATGAAAGGATGAAGAGAAGATAGTGAAGGATGATTCTGAGAGGAGTGAAGAAGATCATCTAAAAGGGTCACTATTCTCCTGAGGAGAGAAAAGAATCTGGGATGACCAAGTCTAAAAGGAAGAACTTGATCAGAAAAGCCAAGAGAAATCCAAGAAGGCTCAAGAGATCAAGGCCACTTTCAACTCTATGCAGAAACAAGTGTTTATCTCTGTAGGATTTGAAGTGGTGAAGGCTAAAGACTGAACTATGAACTCTAATGCCAGGAATTCTAGTTCATGTCCAACTCATTTCAGCAAAGAGAAGAAGGCTGATCAGTTGTGTACCACCTACATAGCCTAAACCATCCAGTTCTAAGAGCAAGTCTCACCCTAAGAAGCTTGCTGCATCATCTGTGAAGATGAAGATAGAGGTGGAAAGTGATCAAGTTCAGTTTTTCTCTCAAAAAAGACTCTCAGAAGGAAGCAAATGGATTGCATCATGTTTGGTAGTACTTCTCATCTTGCTAAGGATTGCATCTACAATCCTAAAAGTACTATTCACATGATCAAAGAGAAAAAAACTTCAGAGAAGAGAAAGAAAAACTAGCTTCAGAAGGAAAATCTTTTCCCTTCGAAAGCTCTAAGGTGAAAAAGAACAAGTGAAAACTTGCCTTCGGAAGGTCTCAGAAGAAAGGAATGCTTCCGAAGTACTGAAGCCTACTATAGTGAAAGCAAGATCTTCTGAAGGTCCAGTCTTCAAAACTTCCAAAGTTGTCAAAACTTCCGAAGTATTGAAGGTCAAGTCTAATCTTCCAAAGATGGTGTGGAAGATGAAGGAAGACCAAGTGACTGAAAGTTCTTCATCTACAACAGCTGATGATCCTCAAAACTTGAACATAGGATCATTAGCGTTACATTTTCTTCAAATCACTTTGATAAGCCCAAGACCAATGAGGCTTGGGTTTCCCAATGTAACTAAACATTTCTTTTTGTGCAGGAACAGCTAAAGACCATAGGAATGTATGGATCATTAATAGTAGCTTCCAGGCACATGACAGGCCATGGCTCCTTATTTCAAATTTTTGAGAAAATTGATGGAGGGCCAGTTGCTTTTGGAGGAGATGCTGGAGGTTACATTACTAGAAGGGGCAGGGTCACAAATGTAAGCTCAACATTGAAAGGGTAAACTTTGTCAAAGAGCTTGGGTACAATCTACTGAGTGTATCCAATTTTGTGATCAGAGACACAACATGCTCTTTACTGAGCATGAGTGTATTGTTCTCAAGCTCAGGGTGGTCATTCCTCAAGAGCATATCCTGCTCAGAGCCCCCAGGAAAGGGAACATGTACAAATGGATCTGCAGAAACATCTTTCCTCAGGAGAAGTTTCTTGCTTTCTATCTAAAGCAAATAGTGATGAGTCTTTTCTCTGGCATAAAAGAATGTGCCATGTAAACTTAAAAAACATGAATAAATTAATTAAGAATGATTTGGTAACTGAACTATCAAAGAAAGAGTTTACAGTAAAACTACTGTGTTGCATGCCTGAAAGGGAAGCAACACAAAGTGTCTCACAAGCCAAAGAAAGGAACTCTATCACTACTCCCCTACACTTATTACATATGGATCTTTTTGGCTCCACCAGTGTAATGAGTTTAGGAAGGACCTCATATTTTTGGGTGATCACAGATGACTTCATAATATTCACTTGGGTCTTTTTCCTTAGAACTAAGGATGAGACTCATGAGATCTTAAAGAACTTCATTCTGAAAATTGAGAATCAATATGATCACAAGGTCAAGACCATAAGATATGATTAAGGAACAGAATTTAAGAACCAAATCCTTGATTCATTTATGATGAAAAAGGTATTACAAGACAATATAGTTCTCCTAAGACTCCTCAGCAAAATGGTGTTGTGAGAGGAGAAACAGGACACTTATTGAGGCTGCAAGAACGATGTTGTCTGACTCTAAACTGCCATCACCGTTTGGGCAGAGGCAGTCAACACAGCCTGCTATGTGTAGAACAGAGTTTTAATGGTTAAGACTTATGGTAAAACTCCTTATGAGCTGTGGCATAAAAGAGACCATTTATTGGTTTCCTCAGGTCATTTGGATGTCTTTGCACCATCTTGAATACCAAAGATCGGTAGCCAAATTTGCTGAGAAATCAGATGATGGATGCTTTATTGGATACTCTTCCCAAGCTAAGGCTTATAGAGTATACAATCTCAGAACTAAAGTAGTTGAGGAGTCAGCCAATGTGACCTTCAATGAGCACACCCCTAGTGTGAAAGGTTCTGGTCCTGATTGGCTATTTATCTTGATTTAATTACCAACTATTTTAACAAATCTTATGAGAATGTTTTAGGATCTACAGGTAACTTATCAACAGGAGATCCTGACCCAAGATTTGAACTGAGAAGACCAAGCAAGAATACTACTTTAGCTTTAGTGGTAACTAATCCTACAAGTGAAGATCCTATCAGCACAAACATGACAAATTCAGCTGATACATCTGAGATGCCTACAAATTCCAGCTCATAGGTTCAAACTCAGGTGAAGGAGCTTCAAATGTAGGAGGAAATGGAAGTGGTGACAGTGATTAAGAATTTCTTGATGCTGATAACCACTCCATAGAAGGCAACATAAATGATGTCACACACTCATTGATCAAGCCTCTCTTGATAAGTGTGCTGATATGGTGGGTGATACTCCATTGCCAGATCTAAATTTCTCGAATTTAGATCTTTCCAATCAAGTTGCTGTGATCCCTCAACTCAGGATCCACAAGTCACACCCCACCACAAACATCATTAGAAATGTTGATACAAGGTGAGAACAAGAAGACAAACCATGATAAAAATGTTTGTCTATACTCTTGCTTCTTGTCCCAGATAGAGCCAAAGAAAGTTGATGAGGATTTGAAGGATGGAAGTTGAGTTGAAGCAATATAAGAGGAGCTGCTTTAATTCAAAAGACAAAAGGTTTGGAACCTATGTCCTCTTCCTTAAGGAAGAATACCATAGGAACCAAGTGGGTTTTTAGAAACAAGAAGGATGATAGAGGACTTGTCATTAAGAACAAAGCCAGACTAGTTGTTCAAGGATACACACAAGAAGAGAGAATTGACTACATAGATGTTTTTGCTCCTATGACAAGACTTGAAGCTGTAAGAATATTCCTGGCTTTTGCTGCATCCAAGGACTTCAAGGTCTACCAACTTGATGTCAAGTGTGCTTTTCTATATGGGGCGATTGATGAAGAGGTGTATGTCAAACAACCACCTGGCTTTACAGACCCAGATCATCCTGATTATGTCTGCAAGCTTGACAAAGCTCTTCATGGGCTGCACCAAGCTCCAAGAAAGTGGTATGAGACACTATATCAGTATCTCTGTCAACATGGCTACAAGAGGGGTACTATAGATGGAACTCTCTTCATCAAAGAATAGGGAATGACTTAATTCTGGTTCAAGTATATATAGATGACATTATCTTCGGGTCAACTAATCCAAAGCTCTGTAAAGACTTTGAGAGGTTGATAAAGAATAGATTTGAAATGAATGCCATGGGGGAACTCAATTTCTTTCTTGGAATTCAAGTGAAGCAAGTTGACAATGGCATCTTCATAAGTCAGTCAAAGTATGTACAAGACATACTTACAAGATTCAACATGACTGATTGTAAGGTTGCTAAGACTCCCATAGCCAGAAACCACTCCCTTGGACCTGATCTTGAGGGGAGTGTATGGATGAACATCTCTACAGGGCTTTGATTGGGTCTCTTATGTATCTCACAGCCAACAGACCTGATATCATGTTTGCCATATGCATCTGTGCAAGATATCAAGCCAACCCTAAGATATCACACCTAGTTGTTGTCAAGAGGATTCTTAGATATCTCAAAGGTGCTCCCAAGCTTGGCCTTTGGTATCCAAAGAATTCTGACTTCAATCTGTATGCCTATACAGATAGTGACTATGGTGGCTGCAACATGACTGCAAAGTCTACATCTGGGGGATGTCAATTCTTGGTGGAAGGATAGTCTCTTGGCAATGCAAGAAACAATCCTGTGTGTCTGCATCAACTATGAAGCTAAATACATTACTGCTGCAAGCTGCTGTGCTCAAGTGCTTTGGATTCAAATTAGATGCTGGACTATGGATTCAACTTCAAAGAGACTCTCATTCACATAGACAACATAGTGGTATCTCTATTACAGAGAATCTTGTACAGCACTCAAGGACAAAACATATCAACATCAGTATCATTTGATTAGAGATAATTTTGAAAAGGGATTAATCAAACTAGTCAAAGTTAACACAATGAACATATGCTTATCTGTTCACTAAAGATTTTGATGAACAGAGATTCAAATATCTTGTATCAGCTATTGGGATGATTAACTTTGAGTAGATTTTCTTAAACTTAAATCAACTTTATTTCTAAAATCTGTATGTCCTAAGTTGTCTATTTTATCACCTTCATAAGCCCAGTTTATTCTGGAAGAAAATCTTTAAAATGATGTTCCTTAGATTTTTGAAAATTTTCCAAGCATATTTTATTTCGAAAGATTTCAAGTTGTCTTAGAAGAACATTATGTCTTCAAGTAAATAACTACTTATAAGAAATTTACCTTCGGAAGAAATTCTAAAATATCTTCCAAAGCTTAAACATGCTTCTAAGTACTTACATGTATTTGAAGGACAATTTTCTTCCGAAAGCAATTAAGTCTCGAAAGATTTATTCTCTTTAGAATAAAACTCCCAAGTCTTAATCTCTTACGAAACCAAACATGTCTCAGAAGTGAAAATTCTCTAGGTATTTTCCTTTCGAAACAAAATTTTCACAAACCTTAGGAATATCTTCCGAAGCCAAATTGGCTTCGGAAGCTTTTTCTTAAAACTTTCGAAGACAAAATTACCTTCAGAAGATTTTCAACTTCCAAGAAAACTACCTTTTTAGGCACTTTTTCAGAGGTGGGAACCGACTTCAGATTTCAAAGTTTATTCTTTTGCATTAACTTTGTCTCAAATCCATTTCATATATATTCTCTCAACGGTTCCCCCTCTTTTCACTATCTTCTTCATCTGCATTTTCACTAACCTAAATTCACCCACAAAACGACTTTGTTCTTATCTTCCTTCATAGTAAAGCTACCTCAAATGGCTAACCCTGACCGCAGAAAGTAACCCGATTTCTCCATGCATCTTCACAGGCAACATAATCAAGTTGCTCTGTTGAACTCTGAGAAAGATCCTGGTTTCTCATAGGTTTGTCGCTTTCTTACCCTATCAAACACCTTCACCTCCCACCATCGATCCTCCACTTTGTGAGGATCAGTTGTTGGAATTTCAGAGGACCTGCTAAGAGGTCACCATGGATGGGGAGAAGGCACTGTCTGCCACAGTGCAGGGGAGGACAATCTTCATCACTCCAGTATCCATAAACTCACATCTAAGGCTGGATGATGTCAAAGGTGATTTGTCCTTTCCCAAGTCTGCTGTTAACCATAATTTTGGTCAGGTGGGCTATGAAGGGGATTTCTCTGTCAAGACCTTCAGGAAAGGGAAGGTTTCTTCTCAATGGAATACCTCCTGCATGTCATCATTCACAGTCTATCTAACAAGCATAGGGGATGGGACCAAGTTCCCGAGGACCTTTCCTACATAGTCCATAGGATGGTTCAGGGACTCAAGTTCAGGTACTCATATTTTGTGTACATTAATTTACTTGCAAACTTGGACTCCTTAGAATATTACATGTTCCCTAGATATGTCCAGCACATTCTCAACTGTGAACTGGGCTCACAGTTGAGGGGAACAGGTAATGTTCTAAAATTGTGAAAAATGAAGCCCGGCATCTTCAAGACTATGAGGAAGCCAACTCTTGGCTTCTAAGGGGTAGAAACAGCCCTTGTCCAAAAAATGTTAGAGCTGATTGCTCAAGGTGACAACCTAGCAGCACCAGCTAGTGTTGAACCTACACCTTCTATATCTCAACCCACTATACAACCACAAGTAACCTTCACCTACCAAAGAAATCCAAACGACCCCCTGCACATGCTACTCAGTTTGTGCAGGCCCCTATATCATCACCCATATAGGAGGAAGTGGACACTGGAGCTCCCACTTCTCCTAAAGAGCAAACCACTCCCATCTTACCAATGATCAGTGCTAAGGTTTCTCATGCTCAGCCTGATGAGCTTACAACTCCCACAGCCTTAAGCCTTCACTCAGAGTCTCAAAACTCTAGTGAACAACCTTCAGGGGATAGTTACCATCCCTAGCCTCTTGATCTAAACCAACCAATCCCAAACCTTGAATTCTATGATGATGAAGACATGGGATTCAGTGAGTATCATGAGTCTCCCTTCTCCACCCTTGCTCAAGGAGAGATGAGTAGTCCTGTTTCTCCCATGTCTAGCCCACATCATCCACCTACTACTGAGGTGGATCTCCCTGAACCTGTTCAGGAGGTCCATATGGAAGGGACTCTCACTTCAGTAAGTGACTACATCATTAATACCTTAACCATGGCAACCCAGCCCTTTGATACTTCACTTGAAGCTGTCATGGTGTAGGGGAAATCTAGCAGTCAAGAACAAAGTGCTGGTGATGAGGAAGAAGACCTTGGTCCTATTCTCTCATCCCCCTATGATTTTTTTGATGAAGATGAGGGGAGTCTGAAACTAAAGGTGAAAAATTGACAAAAACATGCACCTATATAGTCTCAAAGATAAGTCACCTGGAATCTTAGGTTACTATCTTACAAAGGAGGGTCAATGACCAGCAACTTGAGATCACTGATCTCAAGAGTAAGTTAGCTGAGAGACCACTCAGGAGAACTCAACCAGGTCCACAAGAACTTTTGGATATGACAGACCCAACCCCAAGCTCACCTATGCAAGAAGGTGATGCTACCAAAAAGGGGGAGAAAGTCCAAACAATCATAGAACCTGGGAGTTCTTCATAGAGTATGGACTTTGAAGATTCACCAGCCTCACTTGCAATGGTCCATACTTAGGAACCTCCTCAAGTCTACATGGATATGGACTCACTCTTACAAAGTTTGTTTAAGGAGGGTATTCCCAAAGCTATGCCTACCCATCTTCTCACTTTAAGAATCCAATCATGGGATGGAGATATGACACTGATAAAAGAGCTCTAGTCATCTCTAGATCTTAGGGTCAATAGGAAATTTTCAACTTTTTCAACCTAAGCTTCTATGAGAGCATCCATCTGATTGATCTTCAACTTGTCAACCCAAGTCAAAACAGAGAAGCTGTAAGATTAGCAGATAGGATTCAAGAAAAGGTGTTAGAAGAATACAAGCTGAGGTCAAGACTATATAGACAGAGGCTAGCAGGTAAGACTTTTGGTCAACTGGATGTTAAGGTGGACCCTAAGATTAGCTTTGGAGGGGAAGCCTTGACTAAAGGCCCAAAAGTTGAACCTGTGAACCTTGAGACAGGAACTTCTTCAGCACCCATTACCCTTAGTGAGGCACCAGCTGGTGAAAGTACTTCATAACCTCTCTCCACCCTGAGTCACCAAGGCCTGTGAGTGATAAAAGGAAAAGGAAACTGACTTCTGAGGATATTGAGGAGGAGGAAAAAGAGAGGAAGAGGAAGCTAGGGGAGAAAGTTCAAGAGGGTCTCCAGGCCTTATAGAAGTTACCATTAGGGCTGCCCCCAGGCCAAATACTCAGGATGATGAGTTGAGGGAAGCTAGGATAAACTACTTGGGGACCAAAAAACTACAATGTGGATGAACTACTCTCTTTCCCCTTAGATGAACTGAATGAACTGGCTGACAAGGAGTTGTCCAAGGAGAGAATGGAAGCTGTGGATGCAGCATTGCTCCTCAAAAAGATGAAAGAAAAGAGACAGGAAAGGCTTTACAAGCATGCTGCTGCCCTCTCCCCAGTTCAAGAAAGTCCTGAGACAGAGGCTGTGGCAACTGCATAACCTCAGGTAGACAAGAAAGCTGATAGAATGAACATGATCAACTACTTGAGTGCCATAAGACTCTATCAGGTATCTGCACTTCTTCCCTATCATGAGTATGTTGAATTTGAGTATCTCAAGCAGCTAGAGCAACAAGTCATCAAGGAAGAAAAGGCTGCTAAGAGAAAACTTAAGGAAGAAGCTGCAAAGTCAAGAACCATCATCCAAAAGAGCCAAAAGAAGTCTGCTGACAGACAAATGATGATGAGCTTCTTGAAGCTGTATGGATTCTCTAGAAGGAGGCTTGATCAATGTCTCTATCCACTATGGATGAGCATATCAGAGTGATCAAGCAGAAGATTAAGAAGGGAGAGCTTGTTGACTTGCATTCTCCACCAAGTCCAGCTCAACCTGAAGTTAAGGTAAAGGTTGAACCCCCTGAGACAACACAACCTGGACCTAGAGCTGCATCTCAACCAACTTTATCTTTTGATCCATAGCAGGGTCCTCTTCATTCTCCTTCTACACCTATGAGAGAAGAGAACCCAACTGAGAGAGACATAGTAGAACAACCTGGTGCTGAAGACCAGTCCTCTCAGTTAAAGACTTCAAAGAGGAGGAAAAGGATGGCCATGAAGAGCATTTCTAAGAAGAAGACCAAGGCATCCACCTCTACACCTAGGATGAGTCAGAGCATCTTAAGGTAGTGCAAGAAGAGGCTATTCAATCAACTCCAACTCAAGTAGAGCCTCTTGCAACTAGAAGTCCCATCTTGTCCTGGAGTTTTGCTGCTAATCTAGACAGGTGGTATGTCATCAGAGATCAAGGAGGTCAAGATGTCTATTTCTAGCAAAACATGCTTGATCTTCCTCTACATGATCTCCATGACATGAGAAGATATTATGAGAGTCTGAGGGATCCTGACCAGATGATGAAGAAAGGTATGGTCTTAATCCTAATAAGGACTGTCAACATTTGAATAACTTCTCTGTTTTGGTAGCATTACCCTAGGGGGAGTTTGTAGGGTTATATTAGAAGGCTGATGCAACCAAAGAAGCCAAAACAACCAAGGAGCTTCCTGCATACATACACTGATGTACAAGGTAGAAGTTACTTCGGAAGTTTTACACTCATCACAAAAATTATTCTAAGTGTAAAATCTTCCAAAGCCAAAGACCAAATCTTTCGAAGCCAAAGATGAAGTCTTCCGAAGCTTCAAAGACAAAGTCTTTCAAAGCCAATAAAGTGAAGACTGATTTCTTCCGAAGACTAAGAGGACATGCTTTCTTTGATCTACTTTTCCATAAAGCTGACTTACTTTCCGCCGCAACTCTGATGACTCATCAACGTATACAAGTTGGTGAAAAGGTCAATGCTTTAGTAAACTGTAGATTATGGTCTTGATTCTGTAACTTCCTACTTTGTACCTTTTATCCTTTTTATAATATATTAGGATGTGAGCTATGGCATGTCATAGTCACTAGTCAAAAGGCAATCTGCCTTTTGACTTTACATTGATCTTATTGTCTAGATTAATGTTTCAGCTGGTCTTCAAAGTATGGCCAGCTGTAGGATGTAGTATAAAGTATCTCAGGTCCTTGTATTTCTTTTTATGCTTTGTAACACTTGTAAAAGAACACATTCTTGAAAACCATATTAGTCTGTTCTTGTTCTTAGTTCTGTCTCCATTGATCTGTTAAGTGTTCTAACACGCTCCTCATTGTGAGACTGGTTGTATTGACCATCCCTTAATGTATCCTGCAATATATATACATTTCTACGTTTAGTAATTCATTATCGTGTTTGATATATACACATTTATGTATTAGTTCATAACTTGTGATCTTTTATTAGAGTTTTTATATTACACTATTTATTATACAAAATTTAGTGGGTTAGGAAAGCTTTTTATGATATTTATTTAATTAGTTGGGCTAGAAAGTCATTTGGTAGTAAGTGTGGCATTTGGGTTAGAAAGCGCATTAAGTATTTCTTGTTAAATTGGTAAGACTTTAACCTGTTATGTTTGAGCTTATAGTCCATATTTATTAATGGGCCATTTTAAATATTAATGGGCCTACAACAACTGAGTTCAAAAAAGGTAATCCATCCTTACATATTTATTGGGTCGGTAATCTTTTTGGATATTTTATGCATTTTATTGTTTCTACACATATAAAAACTAAAAATAATTATTTTAAATATATTTTTATATTTATTAACGTGTTTCAAATTGTAATATTTGTTCAAATTACTTTTATTGTAAATTTTCATAAGTTATATAATTGTAAGCGTCTAACGCGATTTAGTTTTAAATTAACATTTATCATCTCGGTTGTTGTATACTCTTCCAGAACCCTTTTGACACTAATAACATATGTTATAAGTTATACTAAATCAGTTTAAAAAGTTTAGTTTTAAAATTGTTGACAGTTTTATATCGGTTTAAATATTGGTAGACGCATTTTCATTGAAAAATACCAAATAAATACCATATATTTCATAAAAATTATTAAAAATAATTCTTCTACACTATAAATATTTATAAATATTTCTAGAAATACAAAAGCACTTGTTGTTAATCAACTCTTTTGAATTTTACGCGTTAAAAAGCCATTTTTAACATTCGCGCATCAGATAGTACTCAACCTTCGTGTACAAATTTTTTTTATCAACCTAATAAATTTATATATTATATTATTGAGTAATAAGTCATGAATAATCTATTTTCTTTTTGTCACTATTTTAGGTATTGTTAAGTATAGATCTCATGTATAAGTTTAGATGATAGATCAAACTCTTGTAATCACTCTTTGTAATTATAATTTTGATGATATAATATAATGCATTGATTACATTTTGAGTTTATGAATTGCATGATATACTATACTGCATTAATTTATAATGTATCTTATAATATATGTGTTGATATGTGAATGATTGCAGTAAACATCAGACTTGGTCAATTAGGAAAGTTGACTAAGTGTTAGAACAAACTGCAGATGAATAAGTATTCTTCCATGGATTTTGTCAGGAGTACAACTGGTGTACATCCGTAGATTACATACGGAAGAACAACTTCAGCTGAACAAGATTGAAGAAAGCTACTGAAGGAGGACTTGCTGCTGAATAACAAGTCCAAGAACTCCTGCGGAAGCACAATCACTAAAGAACAAGCAATGAAGACAAGTGTTCCTGCGGAAGAAGAACTTCCTACGGAAGATTGTTTAACACTTGTATGATTTCGCACCATCAAGTAGTCAATAGCCTGTCAACAAGTCAACGTGGTAGAACAACAATATTAATGGCAGTGAAAGACATAATTCAAGCGAAGATACCATGTCACATCAACAATATTATCTGTATTTATTTCATTGTAAATCACGAACTCCTATACCGATAAATGTGGTAAGGATTCGGATAGATATAGGAAGTTAGCTTAATTATAGCACTAGGATAGCGAAAGATTAGCAATGTTTTAGGAACAGAATAAGATTTCTATATAACAAGAGATCAAAACATGTAACAGAGGATGATTAACATACGATCAAGCAACATCAGATCATACAACAATCATAACAATAGAATCAATAGCAGAAGAAGCATTACAATCGATTGATTATAATTATGAGCAATCGTGGTTTGTTTATTATTATATTTTGATTGGTCATTATACTGTTTGATCGATTTCAAGTTCATTAATCAATTAAACAACAAGTATTGGTAATTTCGCGATCAATACTTGTTAAAATCAAATTTGATAATTCCTATATCATTCCTGGATTCGCTCAGGTGGTATCAAAGCTTGGTGCTCATTGATCCAGATCAATTGATCTATCGGTTTGATTTGTTTAATCAATTTTTACTAAAACAGAGTTGTTGCTTTTTCAAAATTAATTAAGATGAGTAATTCAGTTGTTGGTGCTTATCAACCTCCTAAACTGGAAAACAAATCTAATTTCAAAACTTGGAAAATCAGGTTCCGGAATCATGTTAAATATACAGATTCTAATTTATGGGTTTCGATTACTGAAGGACCTTATATTCCACCTACGTTAGGAGCGGATTATAAGGTTAATAATCAACCCATAAGTCTGAAAAATCTGTCACCTGATGATGCTAAGAAAGTCAAGATTGACATCATAGCCTATAGTATGCTTACTATGGCTTTGCCAGAAGATCTCTTGATCAGGTGTGAATCATACAAAACAGCTCACTCGTTATGGAAAATACTGCACACCCTGTGTGAAGGAAGTGACAAGATTAGGAGCATAAAGAAGGATACTCTTCACTTATAATATGAAACCTTTCATCATATTGCGGTTGAGTCAGTTCCTCAACAATTGCATAGATTTATGCAACTTGTTACAGAGATGAACATCTTTGAACTTAAGTACAACAATGAAGAGCTGAGCAAAAAGATGCTTCATGCCTTACCAGAAAGTTGGACAACGACTGTGTCTACGTTCAAGAACACTATTGATTTGAAGGCAATAGGACTAGACACACTGGTGGCGAAGGTCGAAGCTTTAGAGCTAGATGAAAAGACCAGAAACAAGAGTGTGAAAGCAGCTATAGCACCTTATCAATTCAAAGATTTAAAGAGTGCTGGAAGTGCATTCATCTCCAATGAAGATGAAGATAACTCTTGTGATGAGAGTGAACATAAAGAAGAAACAAGTTTTTATGCTGCCAAGTCTTCCAAATCAAGAACTCAAAACAATCAGCACAGAAAGTCCAAAGGAAAAGCTGATGACTCCAAGAATAAAAAGAACAACAATCAAACAGAACCAATTACTGTGGTTCTGGAGTCAGAAGAATAGAAAGCTACTTTTGCAGCCTTTAGTTCAAGCTTTCAGGCTTATCTGGGAAGCACTTTGACTCCGGCTCTCTTCTGTCAACAAGATCTAGAAGAACTTCATCCTGATGAGGTAGAAGAGATGGATCTACAATGGCAAATGGCAATGATCGCCTACAGATCCAAGATGTACATGAAAAGGAACAAAGGACTGTCTGTAGGAGGAAGATCAACTAAAATTGGTGTTGACAAGTCCAAAGTAAGATGCTTTAAGTGTAATTTATATGGACACTTCTCAAGGGAGTGCAACACAATCAACAACAATCAAATGACTCAAGATAGCCTAGTCAAAGAAGTTTCACACAAGCTCAACTACCAATTCATCCCCACCATCAACAAGCAACACTACAGGTACTAACAATGCTAAAGAATCTGGTTTAATTATTTTGCAGGATGGTACTTGTGATTGGAGCATGTATGAAAAGGAAGTACTAGCAGAAAATCAAGCTTTGATGGCTAACATGGAAAACAAAGTTCCACCAATGGCCACAGAGGTAAGAGAAAGGTTATGTTCTTCCACTTGTGTTGATGAAGTTGAAAGATATAGAACACATGCTCAACAGTTGGCTGATAAAGTAAAAGAAACTCTACTTTTAAATGAATCACATGTAAGAGAACATAAACTTTATCAAGTCAAAATCAATTCTTTACAAAAGGATTTAGATAAACTTTTATCTGAAAATTACAATTTGAAAGCACAAGTTGAGCATTCGATTACTTCTTTAACTAAGTCTATGTCAGATCATGCATCTACTGAAGTAAAACTTCAAAATTCCAATTGTCATCATAGCAGTATGAGAAACTATTAAACTCTCATATTGAGTCAAAGAACAAATCAGGTTTGGGATTTCATGCTGTTGCACCACCAGTAAATGATAATTACACTTCTCTACCGAAGTCCATGACTAACAGCTTATCTAATCACTTTGTGTCTAGTACCAAATCTAAGTCAACAGATAAAATAATGATGATGTAACTAATGACACTGAATCATATGAAACTGATTCATCAAAATCAGAACTTTCAAAACAAAGTCAACCAGAATTTGATTATGATAACTGTGATGATCTGGATGAGGATGATAATGAGCCTCATAATACTAGTTTGGGTAAGGGTAAAATTGTTTTAAATGAACATTTAATTCCTAAAGTTTTGGATGAAATCAAGCTCCCTTATCCACCAAAACAAAGAAATCTGCTGAAGACCATCACAAGGATTGGTCAATTGAATGAAGGCATTCATTCTCTCAACAATCAAAACAAAAGAAAATCAGCAAAAAGAGCTTCGGAAGACAACAAATTCACTTCAGCAGATCACCTTCGGAAGCAGTCTGAGTAATCTGTAAAATCCAAGAAAACTATTCCTAAACTGCCATCTGTAGAAGAAATCGTAATAAGAAAGAATTTGCTGAAGCATCATCCAGTAAAAACAAAGTTTAGAAACTACAAAAAATGGATGCTAAATAAGAACCTTTTGACATCATGTCAGGTAGAGGTAAAGAATAATCAGCTGCTAAATTTAAAAAGGAGTTGAAGAAGCAAAGAAGGCACTGATTAAGAAAAAGGCAAAGGTAAAGGCTGCTTCTGATAGTGAAGTTGAAGAAAAGTATTGAAATGGTGTGATATGCACAATCACAACACAGAAGAGTGCTACTTCAGTAGCTATTGCTCAATATGTAATATGAACAATCACATGACATCTGTTTGTTACATCAACAAATATTGTGCAATATGCAACAAACACAATCACTCCACTCAGGAATGCTTCTTTAACAAAAAGAACAAAACAAAGATCCTCAAGAAGAAGCTAGCAGAGACCATTGAATCAAACTCACAATCTTCTGAGGATGATGATTCAAAAGTCTCAAAACAAAAAAAGCAGCAACAAAAGCAGAAAGCTTCCAAGATAAGGAAAACAGCTGCTGAGGTGCAAACAAAGAAAAAGAAGGACAAACAACAATTTCAAAGCAAGACACCTCATAAAAAGGTAGCACTTAAAGAAGATGATGACTTCTTTGACCACTTTGACAAAGGCAATCATGTACCTCAGTCTAAATCAAAGGATGCAGAAACATTTTCTGGGCAATCCTCAATATGAGGATCAAGAAGAAGTCACTAAAGGAATGGATGACTACCAAGTCAGTGTGAATCAATATAAAAACACCTCAACATCATTACCAAAATCATCCTCCCCAAAACAAAACATAATGAATCAACTGATATTAAAATTAATTTAGAAACATCAAGGCTCATTCATGAGAAAGTTACTATATTAGATAACAATGGCGAGCCTAAGACCATCAAGGCTTGGGCTCCTCGGTCTAATTAAGTTCATTATGTTTTGCAGGAACATCCAAGGAGGGCTGACAACAAGTGATATGTTGACAGTGGCTGTCCAGACACATGACAGGAAACTATTCTTTCCTCCATGACTTCAAACATAAAAATGCTTCATTTGTAGCATTTGGTGGGGTTAAGAAGGGAGGTAAAATCACTGGTGAAGGAATGGTAACCAATGGGGTTCTCAAATTTGAGAAAGTCAATTTTTGTGAAAATTTACAATTTAATTTGCTAAGTGTATCTCAAATTTATGATCAAAACTATACTACTTTCTTTGATAACTCTAATTGTTACATTCTCAAGTCAGGTTGCAAAATTCTAGAAGACTGGATCCTT
This sequence comes from Flaveria sonorensis, assembly GCA_025506505.1. Classification (NCBI taxonomy): domain Eukaryota; kingdom Viridiplantae; phylum Streptophyta; class Magnoliopsida; order Asterales; family Asteraceae; genus Flaveria; species Flaveria sonorensis. The sequence goes on from JACCIY010001459.1 coordinate 16,161, forward strand.
CTCAAAGCACCAAGAAAAGGCAACACCTATGTGTTGGATATGAACAACACAATAATAACAAGTAAAAAAACATGCCTGATTTCTAAATCATCAGAAGATGAATCTCATCTGTGGCATAGAAGGATGGCTCACTCCAACATGAAAAACATGAATAAACTAGTGAAAAATGACTTAGTCATTGGTGTTTCAAAGAATAATTTTTTGTTCTATTCACTGTTTATCATGTTCTAAAGGAAAACAACACAAAATATCACATAAATCCAAAATAGTCAACTCTAACACAACATCACTAAAGTTATTGCACATGGATCTGTTTGGTCAAACCAATGTATTAAGCATTGAAAAAAGGCAATACTGCTTGGTAATTGTTGATGATTTCACTAGATTCACTTGGGTATTTTTCTTAAAACACAAAAGTGAAACTTCAGAAATATTAATGGAGTTTATCACCAAGATAGAAAAACAACTTGATCTAAAAGTCAAAATTTTAAGAAGTGATAATGGAATTGAATTTGTTATTATGTCTTAGACTCATTTTGCAGGGAAAAGGCATAGCTAGGCAATTTAGTGCTCTAAGAACTCCACAACATAATGGAGTTGCTGAAAGAAGAAACAGAAATCTAATGAAGCAGCAAGAACAATATTGGCTGATTCAAAGCTACCAGTAACATTTTGGCTGAAGCAGTGAATACAGTATGCACTGTTCAAAACAGGACTTTAATAGTCAAAGAACACAACAAAAACCTATGAACTTTTGTTTTAAGAAAACCTTTCATAGGATATCTTAAAGCTTTTGGGTGTCATGTGTCTGTCTTAAACACTGAAGAACAATTAGGAAAGTTTGCTGCAAAGGCATATGATGGTTTCTTTGTTGGGTATTCCTCAACATCTAAGTCATACAGAGTATATGTCCCACATGATAACATTGTGGAAGAAACTCCTAACGTGTCATTTGATGAATCCTTGTTTACAAAGTCTGTGAAAGGGTCATCTTGGTTGTTTGATATAGATGCATTAACTAACTCATTTAACACTGGCTATCTTAATGTGATAGGTGCTACGGATAAATGTTATCCTTATGTTCCTCCAAACATGGGTGTACCATTGACAGCTGATCCACCAAGACAAGTTCATACAGATATTCAAAGACACAATGATCCTGATGCTTCAGCTCAAACAAGCAAAGACATGTCTGATGTCCTTGGAACTTCTACATTAGCAAAAGTGCCATCTACTTCAGAAGAAGTACCTCCCTCCACAGAGGTTCCTTCCACTTCCGTAGATGTTCCCACTTCTGCAGATGATGCACTAAAACTCCCTAAAGTTCCTCACACTTCAGAAAACATCTCAACACCACTACCACTTACAGATACACTAATTACAGACTCTGTACTGATCCTTTAACTGCTACGGAAGGCATATACACATCTGCGGAAACACAAGTCCATGATAACATCATTCAGCAACACAAGATCACCATACTGAGGAGTTAGATTACTTTGTTGACTCACCATCACAGCTAAATCCATCTCCACCAACTAACATCACAAACCTGGATTCATCTATCCAAGTTCAAAATGTTCCAACAGTTAGGATTCATAAGGATCATCCAATTGACAACATGATTGGTGAACTCAATAGCAGAACTACAAGAAGACAAGGGGAGCTGCCAACATTTATTGTTCTCCTGCTTTCTATCACAAGTTGTTCCTCCTAACATAACTGAAGACCTAAAAGACAATAGCTGGATTGAAGCAATGCAAGAAGAATTTCAACAATTCAGGAAGCAGAAAGTCTGGAATCTAGTTGATCTACCTGAAGGCCAATATCCAATTGGGACTAGATGGTTGTTCAAAAACAAACTACATGACATAGTAATAATTATCAGAAACCAAGCAAGGCTAATAGCACAAGGATATACACAAGAAGAAGGAATAGACTATGATGAAGTCTTTGCACCAGTGTGGATTGAGGCAATAAGAGTATTTTTAGCCTATGCAACTTATAAGAGATTCACAGTTTACCAATAGATGAAAATCAACAACTGGAGGTTGTCAATTCATTGGACCAAGACTATTTCTTGGAAGTGCAAAAAGCAGATTAATGTTTTAGTATCCACAGCTGAGGCTGAGTACATAGCTGCTTCAGCCGGTTGCTCTCAGATTCTATGGTTGCAAAACCAATTACTTGACTATGGTTATAATTTTCTTCAAACTCCAATTTACATAGATAACTCAGCTGCTATGTTCATCACTTCTAATCCAGTACAAAATAGTAAAACTAAATACATTGAAATCAGATACCATTTTCTGAGAGACTGTTCAGAAAAGGGTCTAATCAAGTTGATCAAAATGGACACAACAAATCAACTTGCTGATTTGTTCACTAATGCCTTTGATTCAGTTAGATTTAATTTCTTAATTGAGTCCTTAGGCATGCTAAACTTAGATTAGATCACATCAACAACAGAAATATTTGTCCATTACTTGTAATCATATGAGAAAGGCACACACATTATCAAAACAAACAACTACATAAGGCAGTTGATATACTAAGGATATGATAGTACACTATAACTTGATATATATCCCTGCTTTAAACTCACCAACTAACTACTGATCAGATGTGTTGGATGTGTAAATAGGTTCAGTTTGAGTGGAAACTAACATATGTCAGGCACAACATAACGCTAAGATACTTAGTGTGGACAAGTCATTGTCAGGAGCACACAAGTAAGTCTTCTCAGGATGTGATCATGTTCATCACCCACGCACACTTACTATGTTGCAACACCGTATAACCTCTATCTTTGAGCATCATGACCCTCTGTTTTGCGTGAGCAAAGACCTGGGTCAAAGGGCACCTCTGTTTTACGTGAGTAAAGACCTGGTGAACTGCTGCTGATCATCAAATGTTCCAAAAGGAACTGCTCTAAAAGAATTCAAAGTGATCAACTATATATTAAATTCAAGGAGCAACCAAACCATCTCAGCATTAATAAGATTTCAACGAAAATCTTAAGATAGAGTTTACTCTACGGAACATGGTTTAAGTGTGATAAATGATAACTAGATTACGTTCAGGGGGACTAACTTTCACGCAACTTCAATGATGCGTTCATCTTTGTTTCTCTTTAATTCTTACCAAAACATGATAACAACATGAACAGTTGAATTTACACTCTTTTTTGAATTTCTACGGATCATAATATTTGCAATCTGCACTAGATCAAGTAGACCATAACCTCGACAATAATATGCAGGATATTACTTGGTTTATAGTATGATCCCTAGTATATCATATATTTGCCTGTAACAAACTTTAACCAACACTTCTTTTCTCTATGATTATTAGCCGGGCAGATTAACTGTTGTTCATGCTCTTTTCTTATAAATTTTTAATAAATACATAAGTTTATGATTAATCACAAATTTAGGGGGAGTAGTCAAAGCATGAAACTGATTTTAACTGATCTTAACATAATGATATGACGAAAATTGAAACTTGAGCACTAACTTGGCTGCAGAATATTTGAAGTGTGCAATTATTTTTGCACAATTACCATGAAGCAAAGTCATAAGGTCCAACAGCAAACAACAAATGGATTAACTATATGTTAATTCATACACAGAAACTTTATCACAATGTTATCTGCGGTAGAAAATTTCCTTCAGAAGATAATCAAAATTATCTTCGGAAGCAAATTAACCTTCAGATCACAATTTGTGTCTTCCATAATTGCTCTGTGAAAGACAGGATTAAACAATCTTTGACTTTTGTAGATATTCTACGGAAGATCTAAAACCAAATGTCTGGCTTGCATAAGTGTTAATTACTTAAGTAGATATTAATTATCCAGATAACCTTGGAAGGGTAAAAAGGGTAAATGGGTCCCATATCATTAAAATAAGAGTTAAACAGCCTAGAAAAGTATAAAAGGGCATCTTGACCGTTGGACTCTCTATTCACTCCCAAAAACACTTTCTGACCTAGAAATCCTTTCTTCCAAAACCTCCTTCTTCACCTTCTACACCGAACACTACTCAAACATCGCTACTATTATGGCTAATCTGTTTGTAAAAGACCACAATGTCTGTGCTTTTCTAAATCCAGATGTGGAGGACGAATGCAGAGACATTATAAGATACCTGAGAAGAACAAGACTCATGTATGCACTGATTGCGGACCCCATTATTCATGTGTCCATTAGCGATCATCAACTGAGGATTGATGCGCAGACCATCAGGAGAGTTCTCAAGCTCGGAGACTCAAAAAAAGGCCATCCTGATGTATTTGATCATGAATACATTCAGAGAGTTTTTGGTCTGATGGGCTACAATGGTGACTACCGTAATGGTGAGATCAAGAAGGGGAGGCTGAGCAAACCGTACCGATTCTTATGCCACACTTATCTAAAGTGTATGTCCAACCAGAAGTCAGGGTTGGATAGATTCTCCAGGCATATCTCTTCCAGAATCATAGGGATATTTGAGGGGAGAAAGTATAACTACTCCAAGTACATCCTCAACTGCCTATGTGATCATATACATATGCATAAAGAGAATAAGATGTACATGTTCCCAAGATTCCTGCAACTCATCATCAATGCTCAGCTGCCAAACATTGGAAGAGATGGTGATGTATGCATGCAAACTCACCTGGGAAGATCATTCCTCAACAAACTAACTAGGCAATACCAAGGAGGAGATGTAGAGGTGTTCGCTCATGTCCTAGATGAGACAGAGGACATACCACCAGAACTTCTATGGGCTGAGGAACCATAACATCACACTCCATCAACTCGATCCCCTAAACAACCTCAGTCTCAACCACCAACAGCTGTCATCGATTTGACACAATCACCACCCGCTCAACTGGTTCACCTTCTAGTGAACATACTCAACCCTGTACACCAGCTCAATCTCAGTCATCAATACACACTGGTGCTACAGAGCCTATCTCACCCTCACTCACTCAAATACCTACACATCCATTCAAACTAAACCAACTCCCTCACCTACACCAACTGAACTAATTGCCTAACAACACTTACTAAACCAATCATTTCACCAACACCTATAGAATCAACCACCTCACCTACACCCACTGAATCCATTGATAGCCCAACACCAACCGAGGAAATCAACCTAGATGAGGATGTTTATGATGCTGTCAATGATGATGATACAGAGGAGATCTGTATAGAAGTTGAAAAGGAGGATGTGGCTGAGGAAGTTAAACAAGGAGAGGGTACTTACATTGACATCATAGCTTATGATGAGAAGGATTTAAGAGAAGAAGAGATAGATGTAAGAAAAGGCTACTTGGTAGCTGAGTACAATAAACTGATCCTCAAGGGGAATAAGAAACTAGCAAAACTGAGGAGATTGAAGAAGGAGTTAAGTGAGAAGGATAAGCTTGTATCTATGAAAGAAGCCACCATCAAAAGCATGGAAGGGAGATTGGTAAGGCTAAGAAAAGAAAAGGAGATGGACAATGAAGTAATTGATGCACTTCATGAGCTAGTGGCTGAACAGACAAAACTTCTAAAGCCAAAGATCATGAGATTGAGAGGTTAAAAAAGAAGTTATCTGAAGCTGAATTGATCAAAAATGAGTCAACCATGATCACTTACAGCAGAAAAAGGAAATACCTGGGGAAAACAAATGATGTTGCTGGTGAATCACCAAAAAGAATAAAACTAGATTCACCAGAGCATTTAGCCCCAGTGGAACAAAGTAAAGAAGACAATGATGCGGAGTGGGAAGAACTGACAAATGAAGAGCCTATTGAAATGGCTAAAGAAGTTGAAGAAGATGAATTGTTAACAACAAAAGACATTCTAGAAGAAAGACCTCACTCTGCCATGTTCATGGACCTAATTAATAATGGCTTTCCCTATGACATGGTGGAGAAGATGAACATGCTGAGTTGATTCAAACACTAAAAGAGTTTGATGCTATCAGAATGATGCTCCCTGTATGCAACTATGAAACCTTCTCCAAGTTCAAGGCAATGGAGAATATCAGAAAGGAGTTGGGACATTGTGACACAACCAAACTGATAAGATATAACATGATTTGCTGGTTACAAAGTCACAATTATGAGCATCATTAACTCAAGGGAAGAACAGTTGGTGAGCTCAGAAGAATGATGGAATATGTGATGAATACTGAGCTGAACACAGGAGTGAAGTTCAGGACTAGGGCTCCCAATCCTGCTCATCAACATCAATCTGATCAACTCCTACTGAGTCAACTGTAGTTGAAGTCAAAGACATGTACAGAGGAACTAAACAAATGATAAGAGAGCCAAGGGATGTGATTCCTAACAAGATCTGGCCTCTGGGCACTACTGTCAGAGAGATCACTGAACAGAAGACTACTTTAATTCGACTTTTTGATATGATGACAACTCCAAGTGTAGTAGAAGAAACAAGATAATAGCATGGAAATTTGACTCAGACTAGGATTGTGCTATGATTAAGAGAGCATCTGGTATGGTCTAATACTTTCCCTTGGTGGAAACCATTCTCACACTACCAGATGCTGATCTAACCACTCTACAAAGCACTCCTATTACTAACTACCCAATCAGTCCAAGAGGTAGAGACTTCTCTGGACTTATGGCCAAGCTAAGTCACAAGTTCAAAAGGGATGTGCTCAAAGAAGCAAAAAGAGTAGATGCTGAGCACAGGAGAAGAAGTCAGAGAAGGTCTCATTCCAGTTCTCAACTTGTTGATGCTAAATTTAAACAAAGAACTAGATATGATGACATGGCCAATGCAGCTATAAAAGTGATTAAGGGAAATCAGTTCTCTTTCCCTATCACTGAATGGGGTTATGTTGAAAAGATTAAAAAGTTGGTGTTGCAGTGGAATGATCCCCAGAAGAAAGCCTCAAGCATAAGGCTATTTGACCCTGTTGAGATCAAACTCTTGCACCCAAGCTACATATCATACTTACATGACAAACTCTTCCCAAAGTTGAATGACCAAACTGCTCAAAATGACCTGTGCCTATATGTTCATCTAATTCAAGTCATAGACAAACTAAATACTAAGGCGCATAAAAGAAGAAAGTTTGAGGATGGGTAGTTAATGGGAATAGAGATCAAGCACATAACAGAACTAAGGATTTCAGATCAGGATGAATTGGAGGTGGTGTCTAACAATAGTGTTGTTGCAACACTCACCACTAAAGAGGATATCCTGGGCTTGAAATACAAACTTTAAAGAGAATGGGAAGACGGCAGATCAAGTACAAATATGAAGATCAAAAGAATGTCGTGAGTTACTTTAACACAAAGATTTTTGCAAGAGTGCAAGAACTGAAAGACCTAAACCCATGATTACTAGAGTCTAAACCTAAGGGGGAGTATTGTTAGGTATAGATCTCATGTATAAGTTTAGATGATAGATCAAACTCTTGTAATCACTCTTTGTAATTATAATTTTGATGATATAATATAATGCATTGATTACATTTTGAGTTTATGAATTGCATGATATACTATACTGCATTAATTTATAATGTATCTCATAATATATGTGTTGATATGTGAATGATTGCAGTAAACATCAGACTTGGTCAATTAGGAAAATTGACTAAGTGTTAGAACAAACTGCGGTTGAATAAGTATTCTTTCGTGATGTTGTCAGGAGTACAACTGGTGTACATCCGTAGATCACATACGGAAGAACAACTTTAGCTGAACAAGATTAAAGAAAGCTACTGAAGGAGGACTTGTTGCTGAATACAAGTACAAGAACTCCTGCGGAAGCACAATCACTGAAGAACAAGAAATGAAGACAAGTGTTCCTGCGGAAGACAAAGGTCCTACGGAAGACTGTTTAACACTTTTATGATTTCGCATCATCAAGTAGTCAACAGAAAGTCAACAAGTCAACATGGCAGAACAACAACATTAATGGCGGTGGAAGTCATATAATTCAAGCAAAGATACCATGTCACATCAACAATATTATCTGTATTTATTTCATTGTAAATCATGAAATCCTATACCGATAAATGTGGTAAGGATTCGGATAGCTATAGGAAGTTAGCTTAATTATAGCACCAGGATAGCAAAAGATTAGCAATGTTTTAGGAACAGAATAAGATCTCTATATAACAAGAGATCAAAAACATATAACAGAGGATGATTAACATACGATCAAGCAACATTAGATCATACAACAATCATAACAATAGAATCAATAGCAAAAGAAGCATTACAATCGATTGATTGTAATTATTGAGCAATCGTGGTTTATTTATTATTATATTTTGATTGTTCATTATACTGTTTGATCAATTTCAAGTTCATTAATCAATTAAACTGCAAGTATTGGTAATTCCACAATCAATACTTTGCTAAAATCAAATCTGATAATTCCTATATCGTTCCTGGATTCACTCAGGTATATTATATTATGTCTAAAATATTTTATCATAAATTTTGGGATGATTTAATCATTTAATCCTATGTTTGACTTTTTAGTGATTTAAATAAATATATAATCATTCTAAGTTGCATAGTTCATGAAATAAAGATATTTCTAGCTTTTATATTATTTTTGAATGTATTTAAATTCTGGATAAAACATAATAGTTTTTGCATGTTAAAAATTATGTAAATCAGTAAAAATGCGCAAGTAAGCACTCAAAGAAGTTGTTTAGGTATACCACAAGAACTTGGATGAGAATGATGATGATGGATGTTGAGAATGTGTTCAAAGGCTGCTAGAAATTGAGTATAGCAAGAGACCTAAACCAAATATTAGTCTCATATGTGAAATGAAATTTATGTAGGTTAAACATCATAGTGTTAAAGCATGGATTCTTACCACTTGTTTATGTCAATTAGGTGATGAAATGACAACCTTTTTACCTCCTAAAAATTGAGTATATGGCTGCCCAAAAAAGGGTTTTAGGTACAAGAAACACAAGATGTTGATATAAGGTTAATGGTACAACATACTTAGACATGGTGTTGTATGCTTGCTTGATGGATAAAGGTGATGGTGTTTATTCTTGTGATCTTGCTTTGGCCGAAACTCAAGAGAAAGAAATGATGTGGGTTGATTTTAAAAAAGAGATAGACGGAAGAGACTTCAAAAGTTGTAAAATCTTACAAAGGGAATTTTGAAAGAAGGTGTGGAGGGATGTTAATGATAAAGTTGGTCAAGATGAAGAAGAAAGATGAACAAATATTTCCATATATTTTGTTTTTGGTCAAACAAGAATGTTTGATTGAGTACAAGTTTTAATACAATAATTTTTCTAGATTTTGTAAGATTGTCTTCGATATTAAAAGATTTAGGCTGGATCATGTAGGATTTGTCTAGATTTTATCTAGATTTATAGAAATTTCTTTCTTGGAGTTTGAAAGATTTTATTAGATTTTGTATGGATACATCATGATATATATATATATATATATATATATATAATATATATATATATATTATATATATATAATTATATATATAATGTATATGTAATACATGTGTGTATTCATATGTATATGGTTTGTCTTGTAGTGTCTAGTGAGTATTAGAAGATTTGTGTAGTATGTTTAGTGTGTTAGTTGTTAAATAGATACAATATTTATATTATAGTGTTGCAGGGATCGGTGTTGGTCTCTCAACACAAGTTTTGTATCTCACAAACTCACTAAGTCTCACTCGGTTGATGAAGAGGAATCTCTAACTAAGTTGACAAAATATAATAAGTTAATGAACACAAGAATGGTTTTCAAGATACTTGTATATATTATTTCTCAACTCAGTATTACAAGACTCTTACAAGCATGGTTACTTAAGTTACAATGAGAAACTATATATACTACTATCTACAGCCGGTTATACTTGGAAAGCTAGCTAGAATTTACATGGGAGTGGGAAAACCATGCAGTGTATCAGAGTTGTCAGCGGATGTCAACAACCATAATTTGTCCCCTGGTTCATAGTTGATTCTTTCGAAGGCAAAATGGCTTCGGAAGAATAGTTCTTCCGAGGCCATTTATACTTCGGAAGAATCAACTTCTTCCAGTCATCTGCAAGTCTTTGTGACTTCATTCTTCGGAAGACTTTATCTTGGATCTTCAAGTGTGAATGCTTCGGAAGGAGAATTATTTGGTCTTCATATACTTTGGAAGACTTGTTCTACCTTAGGAAGTTCTTTATATACTTCGGAAGGAAAATACCTAGTCTCGGAAGACTTAGTTTTCCTTCGGAAGTTCTTCATACTTAAGCTTCGGAAGATCTTCAACTTGTCTTCGAAAGAGCAGCTTTAGCTTCGGAGACTTCTTCAATTGTACTTCAAGAATATTCTAAGTGTTTTTTGGTTGCACCAGCCTCATATAATCCAACAAACTCCCCCTAGGCTGATGCTACCAAAACTTCACTTTCTTTTGCTTCTTAAGGTCTTTAACAACAGGGAAGAAGATATTTAGTTTTTCTTGTTCTTCCCCGATGTGGTGGTGAGGTGCTGGTACAAGTCATTCTTAGATAATATCAAGTCTGTTGTTTTGAATGACATTGCGCCCCTCTGAAGAGAGTTAGTTGATGGGAATTTTAGTCATACTCCCATCTAATTATAGGATCAGAAGTTGAGCCTTCACCATCTGAAGGAATGGTTTTCCTTTTAGTTGTGCCTTCTTCCTCATCCTTTGCTCTCCTTTTCAACTCTTCTTAGTCTTGGCCTTCTTTGTAAGCTCAGCCAGATGAAGACTGCTCAGATGATTTCTGATGTGAGTAGCAACCTGAGAGTTGAAGGGATTGGAGAATGGTTTCTCTGCTAACTCAACAAGGTCAAATATGCTGGAGTGTAGCAGAGATGAAGTATCCCCTGTTTACTTTACCATTCTCTCTTTCCCAATAAAGTTGTATGAAGGTTCATCGAACCTCCACTGGACTATTTGTTTTCTAGGATAGAGGGGTTTGGATGAAAGCTTGTCCCCCTTCCTAGTGTCTAGTAAAGTCACTAGTCTCCTTCTTAGCTTCTTCTCTTCTTTCATAAGAATATCTGAGTTGGTTGCAAGAAGTTGGAGAGCTTGGTCCAGTGCTCCCCTAGTAGATTAAGGAATGCATCTCTTGTGAGGGAACTGGAAGAGCCATCAGTGTATTTCAGCTTAATTGACTCTTTCTCACAAGAGATGTTTCTCAATGTTGTGCAGTTGATGAGCTTCCTCTTGATCTCCTTGAATTTTCTAAGGTCAGAGGCTTAGAAGGTTCAGAAGATGTTTGGGTAAAGATTGGGTTCTAGGTTGTGTTTTTGGGTTTAAGGATAGGTGGTAGTGGTGTTGTTGGGAAGCAGTGGGTGAGGGTGTAGGTAAGGCTGATGGTGTGGGTTTAGGGGTGTAAGGCTCAGTGGTTGGTTCAGTTTTGATGGGAAGGGAAGAGGTGTGGGTGTAGGTTGTGTTGGTTTGGGTGTGGGTGTTGGTTTGGATGCCTTCTTCTGAACACTTGATAATTGACTTACCTCCTGCCTTCTTCCTAAGCGAATGTCAGCCTTGATGTCACTGACATGTCGTTATAGGGTCTTCTCAGACATAGGACCCACTTGCCTGCCAGTGAAGCATGGGCTTTGAGATAGGCTTTCATCCATTCCTTATCTCCCACCTTCTTAGCAGCAGCAAGTTGTGCCTCTTCCTCCTTCTTCTTTTTCTCCCTCAGCTTTTCCTGACAGTCGTCTTCCTTTCTTTGTGATTTGATCTTGCTCTTTGTGAAAAGAAACAAGGTCGTATCATAATCATGAGGTGCCAGCTACTCTTGAGAATAGCCTCTTGAGCAGAGAAAGGCTATTCTCCTTTTCTTTCCTTTTCCGTAGCCTCCTCCTCCTCTTCCTCTTCTCCTCCTCTTTGCCAACCTTGCTGCTTCTCCTTTTCTTTTTGTAGCAAGGTTGCGTTCTCCAGCTTTACAAGCTCATCAAGTAGGAGTAGAAGGATGTCTTCATTGACTACTCCCAGGCTGATAAGTCTGTCAATAACTTCCACTCTCCTTTTGTTGTTGATACTTTCTTGAGCGGCTGCTGCTGCTTTGCTGTTTGCACCCAACAGCTTCCCAGTATCATTCTTCCCTTCTTCTTAAGCTTTTCCAACCTTTCCTCCTCTAGAAGCTCTTCAGCAGTGAGTTACCTCTTCCCCTTATGATCAGAGGAAGATTCAGCCTTTGAGACTCTGCTTAGAAGATTCAGGTTGGAGAGAGTGGGTTGGACTTGTGGTGTTTGGGAGAGAGGGGTTTGTGAGGAAGTCCTCACTATTTACCTCAGAGTCTAGCAAGGACAGCCTCTGTGATGAACAGATCATTGGACGAGGAAGACAGTTCATTATTCCTTCCGCACCTTGTATTTCTGCTTCAGAGTAATTAGAACTACACTACCTATCCCTTCCAAATTGGTTGATGGCCATGAGTCTGTGTATCCCCTTCGAAGTAAATCTCGGGTTCAACAGATACCTTAGGTTGACCAACTTCCTTTCATAGGTAGGTGGTGCACTAAGCCTTTGAAGCTCCTCAACTCCAAAGTAGGCAACGGCTACATCAGGGAAGGTTGTTCAATGTGGTTAAAAACCTGTTAAGGTTTATAAGCATTTTTGGATCCACATAAATAGTAATAGGAGCTGGTTGAGGGAAGGTGGTTGCTGGGTGTTGCTGTGTGGGGTACAAAGAAGATATGGCATCAAAGGAAGTTGTTGTGATGGCAAGGCAGGGTTCCTCATGTCTTTGTTTCTATACATTCTCCCTTTTTTTGGTAGCATCATCTTGAGAAGTAGATGAGCTAGAGGAAGAACTTAAAGAAACCTAAGTATGTACATGCCTAACAGACTTCTCAATCTGTGTCTCAGCTAGTTATGCCTTGAGATTTTCAATCTCAAGTTGCTGAGTGGCAATCTATCCTCTAAATTCTTAACCTTTGATTCAAGGTTTGAGACTTTAGAAATCAGGTCTCTGATAATGAGTTTCAGGTTACCCTCATCTTTTTTCGAAGAATCATAGTGGTTTCTCGGCGCGCTGGATACCCTTGCTTGTTGATGTCTCTTTCAAAGTCATCAAGAGGCAAGGTTGTCATAGACTCAGTCCCACTTATGTTACCACTATCTTGAGAGTTATTGATACACTCTCAGTAGTAGCAGCTGAGCCTATATGAGTCACCTCCATACCAGTTTGACTCACCTCAGTTAGGTATAACTGATGTGGGCTAGACATTAGAGGTTCCCTGGGGCTTAGTTGATCTAGAGAGTGGTATGTAGATCAACATCACGGCCCTGATGAAACATAATGTCCTTATCAGGTAGAGTTGATAGGTCAATGAGGAATAGAGAGGTTAAATCTAATGACCCGGACCTTGGTCAGCACCTACAGGTTCTTCTGCGAGAGCAGATGACCCATGATGTTGATGTCCCTTTTTGGCTGCTCAGGGGAATGTAAGACTCACCCTGAGGGCTAAAGGCTTGGGTTGTGGGCTCGTCAGCTTAAGACTAAGGAGACTCAATGCTGACATTGAGTTTAATGGTGGAGGATGGTTGGACCTCTGGCTGAGTGGGAGCCCTGAGTTCCACTCGAGCTTTTTGGATAGAACAGGGGACCTAATTAATCAGAGTAGATTGATTAGGGGTTTTTTTAGGCATCTAGTGTATATAATCTTGATTGGTGGGAAGAAGTGGTTGGCATTTGAGTGGTGGTGTCTGGTGTGGGTTCATCACCTGCTGGCTTGCAGGGATGTCACCAGGAGCCGTTGGCTCGCGCATACCTGGAAGAAGATCAGTGAATCTTCCAGAGAAGTTAGTGGACACCTTCTTCAAGGTCTTGAAGATGTCAGGCCGCATGTGATGGACCAGTAGAACCTGCACATTGTAATCTGTCCTGGTCCAATTCACAGTTGATTATATGCTCAATGAACCGTGGATACATGTAGTATAGATCCCGAGTAAGATTGCCTCTTAGGTTGTTCAACACAAATCTTGAGTAGTTGAAGCGTAGACCCTTTACCAACCCGTGGACTAGGCAGCCCCAATCATATGGATTTGATCCCATCCCCCGGATTTATTGGATAGGCAGTGCAGGACAATGTGCAACAAGAACTTCCAATTGTAAGAGAAGTTAAACTTGTAGACTGTAGACTTGTCCACATCGCTGCCATATCCCATCTGAGTGTAAGTGTCTTCCAACTAAGATTTGGGAACTTAGTAGGGGCGCCCTCATCATGAAGCTCTAGATGCTCCCTGATGGTTGATTCATCGATGATGATCTCCTGTCCGCATATACTCGAACGGATGACCCTTCACCATTTAGCATTTCATCTTGACCATTGGCCCAGAATTCGGCCATGTGGTTAGAGTAGATGGTGGGGTTAACGTGAGGGCTGTGAAGTATGCCGATTGGGATAGAAATTCGATGATAGGGGAAAAGTCTGCATCCTTTGAAGAATTGACGATAGCGACCTGATTATGTTAGGGATTTAGGGCCATTGTTAAGAGGTATGGTAGGATTGAAGAAATTTGAGAGTGAGTGAAGAAGATGGTGGTAATTTGGGGCTTTTGCTGTGGTAAAGAAAGTAAAGAAAAAGAGTCAGAAATTTTAAGTGGGGGTTAAAAAGCAAACCGATAAGGTGAAAGGACAGTTTAGGTTTTGATTTGACAGAGGCGGAAGATAAAACTTTTAAAATATTCTGACAATCATCAATAAATCTTACTTTTTACAGAGTGAAGCCTAAAGATTTCCATTACACAGTAAAGATGTTCTTCCGAAGGTAAACTTGCTTCCGAGATAAAAACATTTGTTTTTCTCAATATTGTCTTCCGAAGCCATTTTTACTTCTGAAAGCAAGCCACGTCTCAATGATAAGTTTGCTTCCGAGAGTACAATCTTCTTACGAGAATAGAAGTTAGTAAGCTTCGGAAGTAAATTTGATCTATGATCAATTGTTCTTTACAGGCTAAAAACTCTTCTGAAGATAATATTTTGGCAGAGGATTTGCCTTTGGAAGAAGGATAAAGATTTCTTCCGAGGGTAAATTTCTCTTCAGAAGTATTTACACTTAGATTGTAGTTAGACAACATAGACAAGACATATTTAGAAAAGGTTTTTCAAGAGAGAGAATTAGTCAATGTTAATCATCCCATAGCTGTAATTAAATATTTAAATCTTTGTTCATCAAAGGCTTTGCTGAACAAGTCAGCATATTGTTCATTTGAATTTATGTTGACTAGCTTTATTAGATTTTTCTCATGATATCTCTAATGAAATGATACCTGATGTCTATATGCTTTGTCTTGGAGTGCTTGACCGGATTTTCTATGATAGAAATGGCACTCTTGTTGTCTATGTGGATAGGAGTGTGCATGAAGTTAAAACCATATTCCAGCATCTGATTCTGAATCCATAGCAGTTGAGCACAACAGCTCGCAGCAGCAGTATCAGCTTTGGTAGTTGATGTTAAAACACACGATTACTTCTTGCATTGCCAGGAGATAATCCTTCCACCAAGAAATTGACATCATCCGATGTGGATTTCTTGTTGATGTTGCAGCCACTATAATCACTATCAGTGTACCCATAGAGATTGAAGTCCTTATTCTTTGGATACCAGAGACCCAGTTTGGGAGCTCCTTAAGGTATCTAAGAATTCTCTTGGTAGCAATTAGGTGAGACACCTTAGGAGCAGCCTGATATCTTGCACAGATGCAGGTTGCAAACATGATATCAGGTCTACTTGCAGTGAGATACATCAGAGATCCAATAATCGCCCTGTACTGATGCTGATCAGTATCCTTCCCCTGGAATCAGGACAAAGATTGTGATTTCTGGGTATGGGTGTCTTGGTTGGCTTACAATCTTTAATCTCAAATTTTTCTAAGATGTCCTTGACATACTTAGATTGATTGATGAAGAACCCTTCTTCCATCTGCTTCACTTGAATTCCAGGAAGAAATCCATCTTTCCTATTGAACTCATCTCAAACTTCTTCCTCATGATGCTTTCAAAGTCTTTGCATATTGGTCATTTGAAGAACCAAATATGATGTCATCAACATAGACTTGAACAAGCAGCATGTCCTTCCCAGACTTCTTTATGAACAATGTCTTGTCTATGGTGCCTCTCGTGTAGCCATTCCTAAGAAGAACTAAGAAGGGTCTCATACCACAGCCTAGGTGTTTGATGCAACCCACAGAGAGCTTTATCCAGTTTGCACACATAGTTGGGGTGCTGTGGGTCTTCAAAACCAGGTGGCTGACACACATAGACTTCTGTATCAATATCCCCATATAAAAATGCACATTTGACATCAGTTGATAGACAGTGAAGTTCTTGGATGCTACAAAAGCAAGAAGATTCTCACAGCCTCAAGTCTTGTAACAGGTGCAAGACATCAGTGTAATCTATTCTTCCTCCTGTGTGTATCCTTGAACAACAAGTCTTGCTTTGTTCTTGATGATCAAATCTCTATCATCTCTCTTATTTTGAACACCCATTAGGTGCCAATGGGGACTTGGCCAGGTGGTAATGGACACAAGTTCCATACCTTTTGCTCTTGAACTGAAGCAACTCCTCTTGCATAGCTTCAATCCAATTGTTGTCCTTGAGGGCTTCTTCCACCTTCTTTGGTTCCATTTGAGAGAGAAAGCATGAGTACAAGAAGACATTCCCATTGTGGGTCTGACTTCATGTTCTCACACCTTCTGAGACATCCCCAATGATGTTCTCAGCTGGTTGAGTTTTGTGTATCCTGAGCTAGGAATCACATCTAGTTGCATAGTAAGATCTAGGTTTTAGAATTTTTGCTCAGGGTTTTGAACACCATGACCAGCTGATGTCTCACATCATTCAATGAGGACTGATTGAATGAATTGTATGACATCATAAATGATATTCTGCTGAGAAGTAATATCAACAGTTTTTTCTTTCCTCCATATTACTGTATTCATCAGCTTGGTGTTGAATGCTGGAGTTGTCAACTGATGAGTTTTGAGGCTCAGTTGGCTGACAACTTGTTGAAGTTCCATGATTTCCTGAGATGTTCAAGCTTTCAGGACTTCCAGTAGTGGGAGCTTGTTCTCTTCAATCCGTCTTAGAGAACTGGGAATAGTCTGGGTAACTTAAACATTTGATCTTCATAGATGTCACTTTGAGTTCCTGTTTGTCACACCCTCAATTTCCACAAACGGGTATTACCGTTAGACATGTGACATACTAGGATCTCAGCCACTAGTTACCCAAACACCAAACACACTCAATTACAAAACATAATTATTCGTAAACGTTTGAAATTTCCAAAGCAGAGTTATTAATGTAAACATAACGATAGTTGCGGAAGCATAATTAATCTTAATTTAAAATGGCGCACACGCGCAAACCAATGAAATAATGTTCATGAAAGAAAAATAAATGTTCTTTTGACCCATAAGATGATTGCATGAATGAGATGTTCCTAATCGTGCGCATCTTGAGAACCTTAAAGAAACATGCTAAAGTGTCAACACAAAGTTGATGAGTTCACAGGTTTACACAGAAAACAGTAAGTATCAGTAATGAAATCCAGGTTTAGTAATCAAAGCATATGAGTAGGTAGCTAGCCTACAACAAGTCACTATGTGTATTTTGTGACCGAGCTGACAGTAATATATGTAATGAATGCCCCGGCTGTGGTACCAAACCACAACACAGTAAAACAGGCTAACCATTCACCCATTTGACCTCCAGTCAAGCTAGCGCGACTAGCCCGGGCGGGTTTGCCAAACCCAGTAGATCTACTAACAATCACCTAGCTAATACATATTAACGGTCCAAATGAGGCAGTGGTATCACAATAGTAAACCAGTATATGCAGTATTACAAATCTAAGTAATGTACAGTTCATGAAAACAACATGTTTCTCTCCCTCAAAAGAGAGTATATTATGAAAATGGGCTGCAAACTCACC
Source organism: Flaveria sonorensis (assembly GCA_025506505.1). Lineage (NCBI taxonomy): Eukaryota > Viridiplantae > Streptophyta > Magnoliopsida > Asterales > Asteraceae > Flaveria > Flaveria sonorensis. The sequence goes on from JACCIY010001459.1 coordinate 34,085, forward strand.
TTGATTAACAAGAAGTTAATAATGCAGAGAATAAGGCTTAGGTTCTCGGAACACCTAAATTTACATTTAATATTTGATTAATATTAAATACCAATAATTAGATCGTACGGTTCGTGTTGACGACTCAAGCACAACGCAGGTCCTCGTTTTTCTCCCTTTCACATGCAAGCAAACTCGAACAACACTTCACTTTAAATGTATAGAACCCAATAGTCACGTATAAAAAAAATACTCTTTATACATTTTAAACTTTTAATATTATTCATTTATATATACATACATATATATATACATATACATATATATATATATATAATATATATTATATATATATACATACATATATATATATATATACATATATATATATCATATATATATATATACATATATATATATACATATATATATATATATATACATATATATATACATATATATATATACATATATACTATACTATATATATATACACTATATATATATACATAATATATACATATATATATATACATATATATATATATATATAATATATATATATATTGCTCTTTTTATAATAAAACCCAAACGTTTAATAACGCATAACCCACATATCTAAATGCGTAGCCACCCATCCTTACACACTATAATACGTCATATACATATGAATTCACACACCCTAATATACATATATATTACACGTACATATATATGTATTATAGATACCCATACATGTCATATAATTCACACCTAACACACATAATTTATGAACATAAAATACATATGTGCACCTGCCTTCTTCACTCCACATTCACGAGCACACAACCTGATTAACCAACACCACACCTTAACCACACACACACACATCGCAGAAATCACAGAAACACCCAAACACCAACACCCCCACGCACACACGTACGGCTACGCGTACATACATACATACAACCAAGTATACACACATATATAAACAAAGAAAGCATACACATAAGTATATATCGCAGGGTACATACACTACGCAGAAACATACACCAAACATATTCACGGTCATCACACATACACTTCGCACATCAAACAACACCATCAAGCTACTTGATCGCCCACCCACACGAGTCGGTTACCACACCTTAAAACCTGAATAACGAAGCACACCCGCAGAAACCATAGTCGAAGCCCCAAAACCGTACGTAACGACATGAGTAAGAAACGAGGGATGTTCGTACCGAGCAAGGCTGCTGCGATCGGTTTTTGGCTGCCGGAGGGATCAATTGTCGAATGCTCGCGGTTGCTTGTGAGGAGGGCTACGCCAGGATTTCCGGTGGGAGACTAACGACGGCAGTAGGGTTCACGGTTGTTTTAGGGTTGAGGGGGGTGATCGAGGGTGGTCGATAAGAGGTTTAAATAATGGGAGATTTACACTTAGGTCCCTCATATATACTTGGATTTGTTGTTTGGGTTAATTAAGTTTAGTTAAGTTTAGAGTTAGTTATTCATAAGAATAAGAAAATTGATTTATTTTAAAACAATTATCGAGAGAGGTTAGGTAGTGGTAACGGTGTTAACCTGAAAATATGGGGTGTCACATCATCCCCTTGTTGAAGGAATTTTCGTCCCTAAAATTTGAACATCATGTTCACGATATACACCAGGTTCAACGACCTGAAAAGCACAATGAGTAGGGTTTTTCTAGGGATTTAGAAACAACCAAAAAAAATAAAGTTTTACGTTTCACAAGAGTTGTGACATCATCCCCTTGTTGAAGGGAATTTCGTCTTGAAGTTTAAAAGAAAACTAGCTTAAGAATGGTATCTTAAGAAGTGAATGCTTGATCTTTGAATAGTTGCGGGTACTTCTTTTCAACTGATCCTCGCGTTCCCAAGTAAACTCTGGTCCACGCTTTGAATTCCACCTAACGCGCACAATAGAATCTTGCTACGCTTTAGGATTTGACTTCTCTATCTATAATCTCAACTGGTTCTTCAATGAAATGTAACTGTTCATTAATCTTTAATTCTTCCAAGGGTACAATCAGTGATTCATCAGTTAGGCATTTCTTCAGGTTGGATACGTGAAACACATTATGTATTCCACTGAGCTCTTCAGGTAAATTCAGCTGATAGGCTACTGGACCAATCTTTTGATAATCTCAAATGGTCCCACGTAGCATGGATTTAACTTTCCCTTGTTTCCCAAACCGATTACACCTTTCCAAGGTGAGACTTTCAGAAGTACTTTTCACCAATCTGAAATTCCAATGGCTTACGGCGTTTATCTGCATAACTCTTCCGTCGATCATGTGCCGCTTCCATACGATTACGAATTTGCACGATCTTCTCAGTCGTTTCGTGCACAAGTTCACGATCTTCTCAGTAAGTTGGCTTTCCCCAACTTTTGCCCAACAGACAGGTGATCTGCACTTACGTACATATAGTGCCTCGAATGGTGTTGCTTTGATTGAAGTGTGATAACTGTTATTGTAGGAGAACTCAACCAATGTAAATGAATTTCCCAACTGCTGCCAAAATCGATCACACAGGCACGCAACATGTCTTCCATTCTCTGTATCGTGCGCTCACTCTGACCATCAGTTTGCAGATGATACGTAGTTTTCATATCCAGCTGCGTTCCAATGATCATTGTAAAGACTACCAAAATGAGAAGTGAATCGAGCGTCACGATCAGATATAATAGATAATGGCACACCATGCCGAGAGACTATTTCCCTTAAATAAATCGGTGTCAACTTGTCCATTTGATCCGTCTCTCGGATTGCCAGGAATGTGCGGATTTCATTAAGCGATCTACTATAACCTAGATGGTCGCATTAGCTGGGAGTCCTAGGTAACTTTATGATGAAGTCCATAGCTCCCATTTCCCCACACTGGAATGTCCGATTGCTGAAGTAGCCAGATGGTCTCTGATATCCACCTTAACTTTAGAACAAGTTAGGCATCTACTTACGTAGGTGGCAATCTCAGCTTTAATGTTCGGCCACCAGTAGAATTCCTTCAGGTCCTTGATACATCTTGTCTCGAACCGGATGAATTGAGTAACGTGACTTATGAACTCATCTATTACCAGCTCTCGTAAATCCCCATATCTTGTACCCAGATCCGTTCCATGAAATAACGATTCCATCGGTCTTTATGTCTAATTATTTCCCCATGCTCCGCATGGATTCTGCCTTCAGATTTTCAACTTTCAAGGCCTTGATTGAGTAGCCTTGATTCACACTGGTATATCAGTGGATGGTCATTTAATGCGCGCACCCGACGGGGTTTCGGTGTTTCCTTTCGACTGAGGGCGTCGGCTACCACATTAGCCTTGCCCGGGTGGTACTTGATTGCACGTCGTAATCATTGAGCAATTCTAACCATCGTCGTTGCCACATATTCAACTCTTTTTGATCATATATGTGCTGGAGGCTCTTGTGATCTGTATAGATCGTGCACTTGGTTCCATATAAGTAGTGCCTCCAGATCTTCAAGGCAAACACTACAGCTCCCAGTTCCAGATCATGGTGGTGTGGTTCTTCTCATGCACCTTGAGCTGTCTAGATGCATAAGCAATGACATTGTTACGTTGCATCATTACACATCCCAAACCCTGGATGGATGCATCACAGTAAACACAAAATCCTCAGTCCCTTCTGGCAACGCCAGGATCGACGCACTGCAGAGTTTGTCCTTTAGTGCCTGAAACGCTGATTCCTCTTTGCTGCCCCATTTATAGATGATTCTCTTGTGAGTCAGGGCAGTCAGAGGCTGTGCCAACTTTGAGAATCCTTCAATAAATTTTCTGTAATAGCCTGCTAAACCAAGGATTGCCGCACTTCATAGGTGTTTTTGGCGTCGGCTAATCCTTGATTGCGTCAATCTTTGAAGGATCTACATGTAGATCTTTTTCGTTCACCCATGCCAAGGAATTGCACTTCTCGCATCCAGAAGTCACATTTTGAGAATTTTGCATAAATTGTTCATTTCTCAACAAATCCAAATGACTCTCAAGTGTTCTTCATGATCTTCCTTATTTTGAGAGTAGATGAGTATGTCATCAAGAATACAATGACAAACTTATCCAAATAAGGTTTGCAAACACGATTCATGAGGTCCATGAAAACTGCTGGGGCATTGGCATCACTCCAAAAGGCATGACCGCGAATTCAAAAGTGTCCATAGCGAGTCCGGAATGCCGTCTTCGGGATGTCTTCCTCTCAAACTCATAATTGATGATAAACCGATCGTAGATCGATCTTGGAATAGTAGCTTGATCCTTGCAATTGGTCAAATAGGTCGTCAATGCGTGGAAGTGGATACCGGTTCTTGATAGTCACCTATTCAGCTCTCGATAGTCAATACACATTCTGAAAGTTCCATCTTTCTCTTCACGAAAAGCTGGAGCTCCACAAGGTGAAGAGCTGGGGACGTATGAATCCCTTGTCTAGCATTCCTGCATAGTTGTTTAGATAACTCTTGCAATTCGTTCGTGCCAAACGGTACGACGCCCGAGCTATCGGAGCAGCTCCTGGTGTCTGCTCAATTTGAAACTCTACCTGCCTGTGTGGCAAAAGGCCAGGCAAGTCTTCTGGAAACTTCCGGAAAGTCTCTGACAACCGAAATATCTTCAATATGCTTTTCATTCTCCTTCCTTTCCGTAACTAGTGCCAGTAAAGCAAAATGCCCTTTCTGAGAGACATTTCTGGGCCTTCAAGTATGAGATGATGCCGACCACACCACTAATCTTGTCGCCTTCAACCGTAAGGATCTCATTACCCGAGATGGGTAACTTTATCAGTTTCTCCTTGCAGATGATCTCCGCATTGTTGTCGGACAGCCAATCCATCCCAACTACTACGTCAAAGCTACCAGTATGACGGGGATAAGTCTATGTCGAAGGTGTACTCGGATAGGTCTAGCTTGCATTTATTGAATACTTGGTAGCTAGTATCGTCCTACCATCCGCTATTTCTATGGCATACTCAAGTTCAAGTCAGTAGGTACCCCCCTAGTACTTACTAAACTTGTTGGACACATAGCTCTTATCAGCACCAGAGTCATAAATAGGCATAACAACCATTTACAGGAAATCTACCAGACACTATAGTAGGGTCATTACGAGCCTCACCTGAGCCAATGATGAAAGCTCTGCCTTGCCACCGCCGCTTCCACCACCATTACTGTCCTTGGTTTATCACAGCCCATTGTTACCATTTCCCTTAAGCTTCGGGCATTCCCTCTTAAAGTGACCATATTGCCTACATTCATAACACCCGTCTAACTATTATGTTGTGTTGTTGTGTTTATTGAGGCACTCTTGTTGAGAGATTTACCCTGTAATTCTTAGCAGCATGCCCAAACCTTCCCCACCTCTCACAAATGTTCTTCATGCATTGCCTATTATGATGAAACTACATTTTTGCATTTTGGAAGGTTGCCATGGTAGCCACCAGAACTACGGAGTCTTTAGTAGGGTTGTGCTTGGTTGAACTGCCTGTTTTGCTGCTGTTGAGGAGTGAAGGATGAAGATTGGGTTTTCCATTGGCAGAAGGTTCCCATTTTCTCTTGTTGTTACTATCAGTAGTGTGGTTGACACAGAACCAGGCGGAGGTAGTTTACCTTGCGTGACAGCCTGTCAGTTAATCTATGGGCCAGTCTGATCGCCTCCTGTAACAGCCCATATGTCCCACCAAGATTAACATTGAGTTCATAATCCGTGGCTTGCATAACCACATGGCTAAAGATTGTTACTACAATCCAGCAAGCACACATTATGCAACCAATTAAGAAGGAGTTAAAGATGGTTTCATATTGGGACCTTACCATATGGTCCAAGTGTTAAGGAAAGGAAAGCTTATTTTGAAGCCAAGTTGCTTTCAGAAGAAACTCATTCTTCCAAAGGAAATAGCTTCAGAAGACAAGCCAAGAACAAACAAAGAAACAAAAACATTTCCTTGAACCTTCCTAGAAGAAGATGCTTCGGAAGAAAAGGTGATGAAAACTTCTTCCGATAAGAAAGAAGCTTCGAAAGCAGTCATGTTGCATAAGCCTCCTCAGGCTCATCAACACAGGTCAACCATAGGATGGAATGGACCAGAAAAGATGTTGCAGCCCAAACCTCTTCTTCACAAACTATAATTGAGCCTCCATGCATACAATTGGTTCAGTTATATCATCAGCATTGGAAGAAACCCAAGACCACAGGCTTGGGTTTCCAACAATACTAATCATTTCACCTTATGTGCAGGGACATCCAAATGATAAGAATGGAAATGTCTGGATTGTGGATAGTGGATGCTCCAGGCACATAAGGGAACAGATCTCTCCTACACATTTGAACATTTTGATAGAGGTCCTGTTCAGTTTGGAGGTGAAGCCGGAGGATACATTTCTGGTAGAGGTAGTGTACCAATGGTAAGTTAAACATTGACAAAGTAAACTTTGTCAAAGAGCTGGAACATAATCTCTTGAGTGTTTCTTAATCTGTGGCAAAAGCACCAAATGATTTTCACAAAACATGAGTGCATTATCCTCAAACCCGGGATGACTATTCCTCAGGAATTGGTGCTCTTAGCTCCCAGGAGAGGGGATATGTACAAGCTTGATATGAACAATGCTTCTCCACTAGGTGAAGTATCATGCTTTCTTTCCAAAGCTAATGGTGATGAGTCAACTCTTTGGCATAAAAGAATGTGCCATGTTAATTTTAAAACCATGAATAAGCTGGTTAAAATAATTTGTACATGGTGTGCCTAAAAAGGAAGTTCTGCAAAGATAACTGTGTTGCTTGCCTGAAAGAAAGCAACATATGTTTCTCACAAATTCAAAGAGGTTACTCCATCACCACTCCATTACACTTATTACATATGGATCTTTTTGGTCCCACAAGTATAATGAGCATTGGAAGGAAATCTTGTCTTGTGATTGTGATATTTTACAAGATTTACATGGGTATTCTTTTTAGAACTAAAGATGAAACGACTGAAACTTTAAAATCCTTTATTCTTAAAGTTGAAAATCAAAAGGATCACAAGGTAAAAATCATTAAAAGTGATTAAGGGACTGAGTTTAGAATCAAGTTCTTGACTAATTCTGCAACTCAAAAAGGATCACCAGACAATACAGTGTTCCTAAAACTCCTTAACAAATGGTGTTGCTGAGAGGAGGAACAGCACTTATTGAGGCTGCAAGAACTATGTTAGCTGATTCAAAGCTGCCTCTAATTTCTAGGCAAGGCAGTCAGCACTGTATGCTATGTGCAAAACAGGTTCTCATTGTTAAGCCCATGGAAAGACCCCTTATGAGTTAGGAACAACAGGCCACCGTTCATTGGCTTTCTTAGGTCCTTTGGCAACATTGTACCATACTCAACACAAAAGACAATTTACAAAATTTGCTGAAAAGTCAGATGATGCTATCTTTGTTGGATATTTCTCAACCTCTATTGCTTATAGAGTGTATAATATTAAAAATCAACAATTTGAGGATCGTCCACATTGTTGTTATGAGCACACTCCCTTGTGTTATAGGGAATAGCCCTGATCATATCTCATTCTAGAATTGTTTCTAAATATTCTAAACCATCTTGTGAGAATGTTTTAGCTGGAACATGGTCACCCTCCTTCTTTAGGATGAAAGATATCTGCATGGGATTGTCTCAGAAATCCAGGGTATGGTTACTGCTTCCCGACCAAACACCATTTCTTGCACTTCTTCTCTCTTCAACAGCCTTCTCTTTAGTTTTCTGATCCTTCACTGGATAGGAGTGCTGGCACTACTCTCTTTCCTGAATCAAAACTTCTAACCACTTGGAATCCAGCTAAGATGAATACACCCTTTTGCCTTGGTCTATCTTCATCTTAGTCTCAGCCACCTTTTTGGTAGTTTTTCTTGCTGCCCATCTGATTCTTTCTGGCTTTGGTGGTCAAGGGTTTATCAACTGTGGGATGAGGTTTCTACCTTATCCTTCCCTATGGTGATTTCCATTATGGCATCATTCTTCTGCTCACTAGGTAGTGGGTCAGCAGTTGGAACCTCTTGCTCATCAGTACCACATCTTGGCTGTCTAATAGACACAAGAGAGTATGGTGGAGCAATTTTATTAGATCCCAACCCACATTTGTTTTGATAGCATACCTTGGAGTTGGAGGATGATGCTATAATGGTGTTGAAGTTATGCTCTTGAATAGCATACTTCTCTGCTTTAGCCTCAGCTATGACTAGCTGGGCTTGAGCTTCAGTTAACTTGGATATTAAATCTTTTATTTGAGTCCTATAGTTGGTATGTTTATTTTAAAGAGGACACAGTTTTCTCTAACTCTTCTATTTTGAGCTTATAGTCAGATTCTACTCCAGTCAACCTCTTGAGCAACAGTAATAGTTTATGGCTCAGTGGGTTTGGTTGCAGCCTTTAAGGTAGCAGGATGTTGGGAGGCTTGAGCTGCTCCAGGATTAGATCTTGGAGCTTACATTCCCTAGCAAAGTGACCAAGCTGGTTACAGTTGTAGCATTTGGCCTTGCTCTTGTCAAACCCGAATTTGCTATTAGTTGGGTTATGAGGAAACTGCCTTCCAGTTCTTTTATAGAACTTCTTTGCTCTGTAGGTTAAAGAGCCATTTGTTGGACAATGTCCATATATTCAATATCATCTGGGCTGAACACTCTAGATCATCAAAACAGTATTGAAAATCTCCAGAGTGCTCACTCCCAGAAACAAAGGCACAACTATCCTGAAGGGAGCGTGTTGAGCCTGTTGAGACCTGGGTGTCTCAGGAAAGTGATGTATGGCCCAGAAGAGGAAGATGGTTTGGGGGTAGTTCAGGTACAACTGAGGTTAGGGAGTTCTTGATTCTTCAGCAACATGTAGAGCATTGTTGACTACAGGATTTGAGTGTTTGTTCATCTGTGGCTCTTCTGAGTCTCCATCTCCATATGGTATCCATCAAGGATTCCATACAATTCAGTCATAGTGAGAGTGTTGAGAATTTTAGTTCTTTTTATTGAGACACAATAAGAAGTCCACTCATGAGGAAGTGCACTCATGAATTTTCTAACTATGTCTTTTCTCAAGAACAACTCCCATAGTCTGAAGAGAGGTGATCAAGTCCATATACTTGAAGTATTGTTGGCTTAAGGTCTCACCAACAACATAAGTGAAGTTCTCATCAACTTTTGCTTCATCATATCATTCTTGTTTCCTTTGATTCAGTAGAACCAGAGTACATCAGCTTCAAAGCATCAAAGAGTTCTTTGGCGGCCTCGCATTGCTTAAAGCCTGCCATTATAGAGTTTGGTATGGCAGTAAGTAGCACGGTTATCGATTTGTAGTCGATGTCCATCCTATGAAGTCTTCATCAGAGTAGTCTTCAACAACTTTCTCAATCATGGCGCCATTACCACCGGGTCTGCCACCTTGGCTTGTAAGGACCATAAGTGACAGAAACTCCACATGCGGCTATCTTGATACTTGGTAAACCTTCAATACGTTTGCACCAGGTTCTAAAATCATCAGGGTGATGATAGGAGCCTTAGTCATGGTTCCCACTCGAACTCAGAAAGCTTTTGGTTAAGAGCCATTGAGTGAAATGAGTAAGTATGAAGAAACGAGGGTGATTGGGATGGTTAGATCTCACATCAAGAGCCTAAAACTCTGATACAAATTGCAGGATCGGTATTGGTCTCTCAACACAAGTTTTGTATCTCACAAACTCACTAAGTCTCACTCGGTTGATGAAGAGGAATCTCTAACTAAGTTGACAATAATATAATAAGTTAATGAACACAAGAATGGTTTTCAAGATACTTGTATATATTATTTCTCAACTCAGTATTACAAGACTCTTACAAGCATGGTTACTTAAATTACAATGAAAAACTATATATACTACTATCTAAGGTCGGTTATACTTGGAAAACTAGCTAGAATTTACCGCTAAGCAAATACTACATTGCTAGAAGTAAAGTGTCTAAGATAAAATAATATCTTTGATTAGGTAGTCATGATAGGTCCATGACTTACCTTTTGTCACCACTAAGTATGGTAACTGTACTAACTGAAAAAGGTAAATAGTGGTTTAAAGTATGGTTAACTACATGGGAGTGGAAAGAAGCCATGCAGTGTATCAGAGTTGTCAGCGGATGACAGACAACCCATACTTATGTCCCTGGTTCATAGTTGATTCTATCAAGGCAAAATGGCTTAGGAAGAATAAGTTCTTCCGAGGCCATTTATACTTCGAAAGAATCAACTTCTTCCAAGTCATCTGCAAGTCTTGTGACTTCATTCTTCGAAAGACTTTGTCTTATATCTTCTAAGTGTGAATGCTTCGGAAGGAGGAATTATTTGGTCTTCTATACTTCGGAAGACTTGGTTCTACCTTTGGAAGTTCTTCATATACTTCGGAAGTAAAACTACTTAGTCTCGAAAGACTTAGTTTTTTCTTTGGAAGTTCTTCATACTTAAGATTCGGAAGATCTTCAACTTGTCTTCGAAAGAGCAGCTTTAGCTTCGGAAGACTTCTTTAATTGTACTTCAAAAATATTCTAAGTGTTGTTTTGGTTGCACCAGCCTCATATTCTAACAAGTGTCTTTATCTATTTTCATAAAATACAAAAACCTATGTATATACATATAATGTATACGTATGGGTGTGTGTGTGTGATGGTGTCTTATTTATTTATGTATTGGTAGTATGTTTATTTATTTAGTTTATGAATTTTTCAGACTAATTATTTTTGTTCATATGCACATATACATACACCTTTATATTTAAGTTACATACATGACTATCTTATTTTATTTATTTTTTGAGATATATTATTATTTAAGTAACATTTATATATAATTTTCCCCATCTATTTATTTTAAATATTGCCCACGCTTTTATCTTCATATATTACATCTTTTATTTATTACAACTTATATAATATTTTATATTTTCATCGTTCTTTGTTTTTATATCATGATTTGTTCTAGGCTAATCATATTCGTGCATTACCTGGAACTTATAATGAACTATCCCATCAAGTTCTTAAATTATGATTTTCGTATTATCGAGTTCATGTCCTACTTGCTATATTTAGTAGACATTACAAATTAGTTAAATAAATGTTTAAAAAAAACTTGATTTTTTAGTGGTTGTTATAGTCAGACATTGATAGCATACTTATATCAATCCATATCCTACTTTCAGTAATTAAGTGGTGTATTCAGTTTAATTGGGGACTTCTAGTGTGATAATAAGTTAACTCAAATAAACATCATCAAAGTGGAATAGTTTGCAATACATGGAAGCAATATGATTCGGTAATTTTAGTTAACATGTTTCTCCCCCAAGAGTATGTAAAAGCAGTAAAAGAGGGGTTACGATGAACTCGCAGTCGAGTTGTAGTTTAGCATAGTAAATTGTTCGGTTGGGAATGTTCACCGAGTGTTACCTACTATTGAGGATACCATCATGGTTTAATTCCCGTTTGGTTGAAGTTCGAATAAGCATCCTTACCGTCGTTCAAGTTGGTATTTTGAAGTATGTTTAATCTGTTGATTTTGCCGAATTGTCAAACGATAAACTTAGATAAGTTTATGGTGGTTAGTTTTGGTGGACCATTGGTGAATTAGGTTTGTCAAGTGAGGCCGCATGATGAGAATCGTAAGTCAATATTTATGTTTTACATTTACACGTAGTGTTAAGTTCGTATCAGGTTTTGTGCGTTTGAGAATGCGTTTTTAAGCGGTAACCGGTAGTATTTGTTCCTATATGTGTGTGTGTGTATTGGTAGTTTCATGATCCCTAAGTTATCCTTACAATCCCTTCGATTTATTATTGTAATAAGCGTTTTTATAGCTCGTTTAGATGTTATGTGTATAAATGATAAAACCGGGTTTTTGTTGGGCCAAAGTTCCTGCCAAACATGAATTGGTGAAGAACATTAGATGTTTTTAAAAGTCCATTTTTAGTTGTGGTTTCAAGATATACATTATCAAAAGTAATATGATGTTTAGAACGTCTGAAAGTCAACGGTTTAACCATCTAGTAGAGCGTTTTGTAATCGCGTTGGCCCTTATTTGGCCGAAATGGGGCTGGCCATTTTGCCCATGTTTTGTGTTATAAAAGTGGATTTTTTACTTTATAGGATACGAGTTTAGTCGTGGGCCTTACTTTAAGAATATGCGCGACTTGAACCTTTAAACTGAGATGGTTATGCCTTGAGGTACAAAAGTGACTTTAGACAAGAATGTGGGGGGTGGACATGATGGTTTAACGTGGTGTTGTTGGTGGCCGAAATGTGGGGAAGAGGGGACACATTGTCCTCGGGTCATCGTGGTTATCTGGTGTTCAAGTTATGTTCTGGTTCTTATTGTGTTATACGAGTCAATGATATTCTTGAGTTATACATACATATATATGGGTTGACGTATATATAGTTGATCAACTTATATCGTTTGATTCTTGTTTTATGGTTAAGCTGCGCATTATTGATATTAATGTTACTTTATTATGTAACAGCCCAAACACCGTACCAGATATTATCCGCTTTGGCGGTCAGCAAGTTCTTAAGCTCTCGTCCTTCATGGTTTTAAAACACGTCTAATAGGGAAGGTATCTAGCCATGTATAAGAAGTCTTTCGTTCCCTTACCAACCGATGTAGGAAGTTACATCCTCTCCCATTGGGAGACCAGTATCCTCGCTAACCGCACCAGCCCAGCCCCGGCTTTGATACCATTTGTAATGTCGCAAACACCGTACCAAAATGGTCCGATTTGGGGTCGGCGCGCGCCCTCATGGTTTTGAGTCTAGATTTGTTTAATTTTGATTGTTACTTTGAAGCTTTGGCTGTTGAATCATTTCTTCAAATATTAATTTGGATTTGTTTAGTTGTTGGATTGGTTGGTGCCATTGTTCAACTTTTTAT